>UYYF01004305.1:0-110066 GCA_900618365.1 Thelazia callipaeda | reverse complement strand
AAAAAAAAAAAAAAAAAACTATATGCGATCTCGGTTAATAACTTTTGCTACAAAAAGGCGCAGAAATAATAAATACTTCTTTACTTTCACGAATGCAGGATTCAAAAAAGTAGTTAGACTCACGGATTAAACAGCAACGTAAGCATTTGTTCGGTTGTTTCCTCCGGCAAGTTGGTGCAAAACAATATTTTATTTGGTGGATTCACTCTTTCAGCATTGTCGGCCTTCCCATTATAGTTTTTGTCCATTCGCATCTGAAATAAAAAAATAGAACGTGCAAACAAGTGTTCAGCACCTAAAACAGAGTTACATATTATTTTAAATGCTATGCAGTGATAATTTCAAAATTTTATCCAAGTCGAAATGTTGAAAACAGTTTCACCTTTTTATTTTCTTTTTGATGACTAGACTTTTTTCTTTTATCTCCAACATTCTGTTTTGATGGTTGCTGTTTTCTTGGTCGATCAACATAAGTGCCTTTAGCTTTCGCAATAACATCAGAATCTTCTCGCGCGAATTGTATACGCTATAGATATTTTCACAAGACATGACTAATATGCACTGCTAATAAATAGATTCTCAACTACGCTAGAAATTTAGAACGAACCAGAAAATAATCCTAAAATAGAACGTCTCATGATGTTAAATAAGTGACTCCTTTAACTTTAAGAAAGACATTAAAGAGTCTCACCATAGGTTTATCATAAAAAGGGAAACCTTGCATCGCACGCAAAGCATTGGTCGCCGAGCTTATTTCTTTGAAAATGACATGTGCCTGTAATGCAGTATAGTTTTTTTATGATATAAGCCACTACAACATACTATATATTTATGCGACTGTTCCACATTACCTAATTATTCAGGATCTTTAAAAAGTAGAGATCCTTCTTCACCAATTTCTCAGCCTCAAAAAAATGTGAGCTATTATAATAATATCAAATAGAGAAGTCTTAAAAAGCATTAACGTAAACCTGCCCACGCATTTTCAGTGTTTTGAATGCCATAATATCCACAATCTGTCCAAACTGTGAAAATATCGCAAAGAGTGCCTTTTTAAGCTCTAGAAAATCTAGGTTTACAAAATTACTATCGTAAAACGTTAAGTCCGATGTTTAAGAGAGCACATAGCCTCTCAAATACTGGATTAGATACTAATTTCAAAAAATAAAACAAATTAGCAAATATATCAAAAAATTATGTAAAAACCTAGAAAATAACCTTCTTTCTTAGTTTTCTCATTCAGGTTATTTATATAGATTGTATGGTTCGGTTTTAAATCCATGACAGCTACACCTATAAACATTTTAATAAGTAATTACTGTTAAAATCTATGAGCATTTTATTTTCTACTAATTATACCATGTAAGGTATTTCTTTTACGGTGAAGAACTTGAACACAAATAGATCAAACCAAATATTATACCAATCAAAATTTTTTACCAACACTCGTACAAATAGTTTTAGCTCACTCGTATCCCTCTATGCAATATATGCATCTCACACGTGAAAATATTTCTGATAGTCATTTAAGGGAAGAAGAAGTGTCGTGGAAAACTTATATAAATTATTATATGTCGTTCTGAAATTTCCTTTATTATTAAATAAAGGAAATTTCAGAACGACATACTGAGTTGCGCATTCCCAATTGCTGAGTCTACTTACTTTTTGACTGGTACCTTTTTTATTTCAAGTTCCATCTGTAGTATTTATCACGAAAGTGTGACTAGTGTATGATCCATTTAATTCTTTAAAATTAAATTGTGCTGTAAAGCTTCATATTTATGAAATGCAAAATTTTCAACCTATTAGAAATCATCAAATAGTTTTAATTTTCTTAGTGAATAACTTTGTGTTAAAAATTCAGGCGAAGCAAATATTTCATTGATTGTAAAGAATTGCTCGCTATTTATATTCCCAAAAATTATTTATATTTTAATCAGTGTTTTGTGCACAAAATCATTAGTTCGGATTGATTGTTCACTTTGGCTTCTACAGAAAGTGAATTTTTGCAGTGTTCATAGATGGGAAGAGTGAGTTTCATTCTGTTCACCTACATCAATTCATGTGAGATGCTGGATGTCAAGATGGGGAAAGTCTTTAGGCATTTGTCGAGTTGTCCAGAGTGCAGCAATGCTGATGTTGTTCGTGGAACTATTTGATGTTTCATATCTTCAGAGCCCATAGCGTTCTCTAGACGTAACCGCTGTGTCTTTTGTTGTGCTTCAACGTATCCTTTGTACTGAACAGCTCAGCGTACGAGTTTAAATGGTGAGCGAAGAATGTTATCGTGAAAACGTTACTGTTTGCATTGATTCTCCTTGTAATAAGTTGTATTACTGCGCATATTTTTTACATGCTCAGTGTAATACCGTTGTTCTTTAAACTCCATTCGCACTATTCTGTGATTTGCGCAATTATTTTCAGCCCAATTGGACACAATTGTTTTGGAGTGCCTGTTTTTGGAGTTATCCAGTTTATGTTCTCTCTAATCTGCACAATTTGGAAGTCGTCAAGTATGACATGTACGGCAACCTGATCCAGAATCAAGTGAGTTATTGGATCACGCATTTGTAAAGATTTAAGTATAGCGAGTCACACATCGTAGAACTACAGCTAAGCTTTGTAAATACTATCAAGCTGAGATTGTTTAGTACAGAAACACTTACATTTGAACCGATTTTAGGTGGTAGCCGAGTACTGGTGGCGTTACCCGTCCAAGAATCACCATTAGAACCGATCCAGTAATGGTCGTTTTTGGAAGCGCGCAGTCTGTGTTTTGGAGAAACCAACCGTTTGGGAGGTTTGCCTTGTGTATTGAAGATTTCAAAATTTTGCCCGCATTCTGTAGGACACATCTACTTTGCAACCCCAATCGAATGCTATTAATTGTTTGCTCCGTAAGACGAAGAACATAATTCCGTGAACGACTTCAACTTTCGTGCTAACTTCGATGTCGATCAGACGCATCCAAAAACAACATCTCCACTCAAGCCTCCGACCAACCTTGTTTATATCATTTTGTTGGATGTTTTAAACCTACTGGTGAATAGAAAACAAAAATATTTGTCCATCCCTTTGACCAGCGTTGTCGTGTTTTTTACATGATCTTTCAAACCATCTTGTAATTCAAGAGTTGACAATATTATGCAGCATTCAGTGCAAACTTATCTTTGAGGTTCGCAAGTACAGTAGTCATTAAAAAAATTAAAGTATGACAGTCGAAAACATGAAACTTACAAACATCGCAGATGAAAACGCAAAATAAAATGTAATTTACACACAAAATCAATGTACGAGCAACATGGTTAATTTTAAGATCAATGCGGTAATGCTGCCGAAAACCGCCTGGCCACACCACTAATGTTTAAGTATAAATAAATACAAAGTCCGGTACCATCAAATTTAAGTTTCAATGTTGTGTAAATAGATGACTCATCTTGACAGGAATTGCAATGAATGAACGGTATGCCATAAAATAGTTTAATGCCCAGAAGTTGAGAAACAGAAACAAAGTAAAGAACGATGAACCAACAGTTATCAATTCCTCATTCAATGAGTCCATGTTCGTCAAACTAAGTCGTTATTCAGCTATTCTCCTCGACGATATCTTCTGTTGTACTGTGTTTCTTCACTTAGCTTAGTGGTACCAGGTGATTACAAAGGTATGTAAGAGGAAACAGTGACAACCCCGTAAAAGAAAAAGGAATGCCAAACATTACTTCCTCAGATTGAAGATATCGCCGATAAGAATGGTATGGTCGCGTTTGCTCAAATATAAGCGTTCTTCCACAATATACCAATTCATACTTTCCTTGCTCCTAAAGATGTTTAACATGATCAACCTAGCATTACCAAGAATGAGTAACAAAGCACAATCGGTATCATAGGTTTACATCTATAAAATTAAAGAGATGCCTTATGTCATTTGAATATCATTTGTCGAAAGTACTGAACTGAATCTGATCAAGTACATGTACACATACGCAATACGCTGCTCTTAAACATCGGTAGCCCATTAAAGCACGAAGTCGATGGGTCTTACCTTCGTTCGCCGAAAAAATTGATAAGCTTGAAAACTGCTATGACAAACGCTACCACACATAAAACATAAACAGAGGAAAAAGCAAGTTCCGAGCACTTGTTCAAATAAAGCTTGTCGAAATAAAACTAGCAACATGCTGACTATTAAAAGCACAGAAATTGACTTCAAGAACTGACTTTCTTGCTTGAAACAATGCTGTAATAAACAACTACAATAAAATAGCATACAATGCCAGTGAAAATAACGTGAACCTCACTTTTTCCATTGTAAATAAAAACAAAGCATTACAAAATTAGAATACAGAAACATATATTGTAACTTCAACGGTTGCTTTATTCTCTTCCCAACAATCTGTGGCTTCACTAACAGCTTTATTCTCATTTCTGCGACTTCTTTTTTGGTAATATTTAGAGAAGTACATGCGGAAAAAGTAGTTCATAGTTGATATATCACTTTCTCGACTACTTTCTACATCTTCAACATCACTTCCTTGAACTCATCCAAATTTAAAATCTTATTATTCTTCTTTAGTTACTGGAATCACCAATCAATCTATAGAAATGTTTAGGTCACGTAACTTCTTGAGATAAGAAACAGAATTTAACTGAGCAAAAAAAAATACGTTAGCAAGAAACTATAAAATAACATCAGTAGTTGCCAACAACTAAAAAATGAACAACTGTGGTTCAATTTAAAAAACCACGCAACTCACAGCTGACTGTAAATCAAAACGAAAGCAATAAAAAACTGAATGTGATCGTACGTCACAGATTTTATGAAACACTAATGTTTTGTAATACAAACACAAAAAACATGCATTAAGTGAACTTTTGTCACGAACTACCATGAAAGTTATGAGAATCCATATAAATACTACTGATTTTTATAATAAATGCGCAAACATAGATGAAAATAATTTCATTTACCAGGCGGTGCGCCAGCTGCACCGTTCAAACCAGGGTTTTGCACAGGATTTTTGGGATGTACGGAGTTCAAATGTACTTCCAGCTTATTGTAACTACTGCACTTGAAGGCACAAACATCGCAGCTATACATTATTTCAGCTGAACATAATTTTACCTGATGATCCGTCACTAAGTGCTGCAGCATATTGAACGCATATTGCTGGAAATTTTTATTTAATGTAATTAAAATAGATAACTGTAAAACTGAGATATTTCAACGTCATACTTTTTTTAAGTACATTAAATGGAAACTTGTGAATGCGTACACTATAGACCATAAATTCTGGATCTAACCTTGCCACAGTGCTTGCAACGTCCACCATCTTCTTTTTTCTGAGCTTTGGTTAAGAGATCCGATGTAACAAGCCCATGTGACATAACCAAATGTCGCTCTAACCCTTCATATGTCCAAAATCTGTCCCGACATCGACTGCAAGCAAGCGGTGCACCCTCAAACAATACATTTTTTTAAATCACTGCGCTTCCGAAAAAAATAAGTTCTCGCTAACAATATCCTCATTAATTACGATGCTTTAAAACATTTGAGAACCTGTTGCATATCTGCTGAATTCTTTCCACGCATCTGCTTGTGAAACAGCTGTAAATGGGTTAGATATCGATCTCTATCTTGGACATTCTGGTCACAGATTTCGCATACATTGCTATTATGTCCAGAACACATAACTCCCGTCAGCTGTGAACGCGACGTAGAAATCTGAACATAGACACAAAAAAAAAATTTGTTCTAATCAACTTATACTGGTATGCCTCTAACACGATATTTATAATTACACATACCGAAAAAAATATGTAAATAAATATTTAGAGACATATTGAATTAGAGGAGTACAAGACTTAGGTAAAGAGTTGTACTAGGATCTACAAATTTTCTGTTTAAAGTCGTCAAAAATTTTGATTCATTAAACTGAAATACAGCACGGGACAGCTTTTTTGAAAGTCAAATATTTTTGTTTCTCACAAAATGACTCAAATTCAATTTTGAATATTGCGCTCAAATGCTAAAAGAATATGGAGTATTACGTACTCATATTTTACAGAAAAAATTCACGTTTTTTTACACTATTAACAATGCCTAAAAAAAATTTTAATTTCACTTCGTTCTCAATGAATCCAAATTTAAGTGTAAATCTAATACTAATACGACAAAGACTTTCTAAACAAAACCTGAGGAGGGGCCCTAATACGCCCGGCTAAAGAAGCAGCTGCCTGCTGAGCGGCTATAGATGAACCACGAATTCCAGCACTTACATTTCGTTGTCCGAATAAAGATAATGGAGTACGAATACCGGCAGCGCGCTGTAGTTGCTGCTGCATTGCTATAAATATCACACCATAATAAAAATTCTTCGATCATAAACATTTATTTAGAAGTAGAAATACTTTGGTTTTATATTATGTGAAATTTAATCAAATTTTTCACATTATTCCCTATTTCCCTCACCTGCTAAAAGACTAGGATTACCAATCAAAGAAGACATTTTGGCCTGCTGTTGATGGTGAGCTACCGCCTGTGCGGCTCTGATCCTTTGCTAAAATTGGTGAATGAATTGAACTGCAAATCAAAATTCATTGACGATGAATCTGATCACTTCAACTACATCTATTTAAAATAATTATCAAAAAATTTTTAACCGTTTTGCAAATACCTGCTGTAAAAGAAGTGCTGCTTGTTGTTGCTGGGCTGCTAAAAGAGCTGGGCCAGACACAGCAGTTTGATTTCGCCGATGTTGTAACTGTTGTTGCTGCTGTTGCTGTTGTTGTTGTTGCTGCGCTAACTGAGCACGCTGTAACTTCTGCAATTACATGAAAGTTTTAAAAAAATGATGTTGTGAAGTAATGCACTGAAGTAGACTGAGCTGCAAAAAATAAGATTAGTGAATGAAATAAAATACATGAAACAACACTGCATTACGATAGACACAGTGACTTGAATGAACTAATGTACATCACGTGGCAAATTAAAAAATTACAAACTTCAACATGCTGCCGCTGTGCAACTTGTTGCTGTTGCAGTATTGTTGGATCAACTGGAGGTTTATCCCACAACCAATGGTTAATTGCGCTAATATCTTGTGGATGCCTTGGAGCCATTATTAAGCTAGAATAAGAATTTATGGAATTGTCAAACAATCATATTAGATAGGAAATAATAAATGTAGCGACTTACCGAACTTTACTGAGATCTCTACGACAGATTTTCAAATGCTGATCTCGTTGTCCTTTGTAAATAAAGTCTTCGCTACATAATGGACAAGGGTTTCGAGGAGCTGTTTCTTCTTTCCTAGCAACTACATTATGTTCTTTTCTAAAACATGCAAACTGATTTTATGGTTGCATTTAAATTTTACTTGTTAAGAAACGAAAATTTCACGGAAGTTCAAAAACCATACATATAGTGCTGCGAAATCATGTTTTCATTAGTGAAAAATTCAGGGCACAATGCACACTGATATTTTCTTCCGTCAAAGTGTGGTGTTTGTCGATGCATTGATAAAACAATCCGTGATTCGGTACGGAAGTTACAAAGATGACAACTATACTGTTTCAATTTATATGGCTCGTTCTTTTTTTTCAAGGCTTCCCACACCGGCTTAAGCTGCTGCGCGACCTTAAGACACCATAAATGATATTATTTCTTAGATTTCATAAGTTGTCTCGTGACAAAAACGTACATAAAACTGTTATCAAAAATAATATGAATTTGTTAGATTAAGACCATTGAAGAGAAATCTACAATCATAAGATATAACAGAAATCTAAAAAGCAAATAAACAAGCCTGTTTATATGTTTCCATATTTTTCGGGGTTTCAGGCAAATTTTTTGCATGAACTATATCAGAATACGTAGATTCCTGAACAAGATCTTGTCCGATATCCATTAGTAGTTTAGTCATGTGTGGGGCAGGATGCCCTAGTTTCAACAAGTGGCGTTCGCGTTTTTCAGCCTCTGAAAGCTTCGGCCTTTCATCACCAAACATTCGTCCAATAACTTTTGATAAGGGTGCATCAGGATCGTGCTCAATCAGTAAATCGACAACCTGCGAAGTAATATTGAAAACCCTTGTAAATCAAACATTCCTCCATCTGAATTTGACATATATTTCTGAATTTTCATTTAATTCTTAAGAAAAAAGCAAGTTGCATGTGTCTTTGACATACAATATACCTGCGATGGTGGAAAACTGATTGTGTTTGGTAAGACTAATTGTTTATCCAGTATTAGCTTTCGAACTGATAATGGCTCACGTTGAACTTGAATATTAATCGCTCCTAATAACGCATCCAAAACTTTTCTATACAAAAAAAAATATTAGAGTGAAGTCATGAACTTATAGAGAAAATTGAAAAAATTTCTAAAACACATCAATATTCTATGTTTGTGATCAATAATAAAAGTAATCAACTATTGGACTTATTTTTCTAGAATTTTATTCATCATCTACTCATGGTTTCCCACATCAAATCTAGAGTAAACCCATGAATTCACCTTTGCAAACAGTATCTTTATTTGAAAACAACTTATTTAGTTTTATAGATTTTTAATCGTATGGATTGGCACAATAAATCACAAACATTACCGATCTACATTTATGTTATTATCGATTGCTTCTTTTACATATTCTTCTAATTTGTCTAACAACGCCCCACCACTAGTTAATTCCGGTTTCTTCACACCCACCTGAATGACAAGTGAAACATTTTATAAACAATAAAAAATTAAATTATGAGATTCAGAGTCTTGGAAAAAGAAAATGCAAAAAACCTGAACCGGGCTATCTGGATCCAGTGATTTCAATTTTTTCTTTTTTGATGGAGGTTGACTGCTTAGATCCGTGTCATCATCGTCATCTAATTCTATAAACAGTATCCTCAAATGTTGCAGCGGTTTCGACACAACAATTACTTGTTTAAGAAAAGCAGATAGTTAATCAAAATGCGGAACGAAAACAGAAATTTTTTCATTTAACATTGATGCCTGAATAACTGACTTCCTGAAGAATTAAAAGTATTTGTAATCATACAAAGTAGAAATGAAATCATAAGTAACATGTCAAACCGAAATTATTAGGGAATTAGAAAATTTTACCGTGACTTTTAAAGAACAATAAGCGAAAATGCTGAAAATTCATGACAGCTGTTACCTATGCATTCAACGGTTGATAGCTTGGTAGAAAAGTTTTCTGAGAGAGTAAGGAGTTTATTTTTTCCTCCTGCACATGTTTCACCTTCAATTATAATATCGTTATCTATAATCTGTACTTCATCGTAATCTGTAAAAACATTAATATAATTACAAAAAGATAAAATCGTCAAAACTTAAACGATTTTACTTAACTGCTTTATGAACAGAAATACTGGATACGAACAAAAGAGGAGCTGAAAAATCACAGCAAAGAAGCAAGTATGACGATTTACTATAATAACCATTTCTATCAAAACTGTTTCCATAACCGTTTTCACCCGAAGAAGTTGGTTTCATGCAATCTCCATTACTCGTCTTCTCTTGATGGGACGAAGTATCCATAACACATCCTTCGCTGACAGAAATACCATTCCTGACTACCCCTTTTGATTTATTAGTATGATGTTTTGAAGAGTCTGAGATCGAATTGTTATATGAATTCTTTAACATCTGAAAGATAACAAAGAAACTGTCAGAAGATTTAACACTTACTGGTACATAGAGAGAAGCAAGAAAGCTAGCTGATAAAGAATTTTTTTTCATGTATAAGAAAGAATGAACATGTACTACCGACGAATGCTCCATTTCACCGACAGGCGACAAACGTATTTTGTTCTTAGGCGATTCAGAATTATCAGCCATCGGCTCATCGTCTAAGGTAATCATACTGCAATTGTTAGCCATCGGCTCATCGTCTAAGGTAATCATAATGCCACATGCGGTGCGAAAACTTAACAACTGAACTACCAACTGAAAATGAACATGTCTAAAAATCATAAAAAATACCCCGTACTCCGTCAACGCTACAGCGATACCCTGTGGTTAAAGCATCAACAAAAGAGTTATATAAAATTAGTATTCAATCTACAAATTACAATAACTATTTATACGAACTTTAAGTACAATTCCCTCCCAATATTAATATTCGATAACTCTCATCACTACAAGTAAGTTCTCAAGGCATATGGTTTACATGAAAACTATATAATAAACAGTTACAAACTCAAGGCGAAGTATAATTACATAGAGCAATAATGCATGTTTTCATAATTATAACTTCCTAACTAATGCAATTCCAAATTAGCTGATAATTCTATTTTCTAATTATTTGCGGCGCGAAGTTGACTACATCACTTATTAACTGAAGAGGTGCCAACTAAAAATAAACATGTTTAAAAATTTCGGTTTAAATAAAAATATCCTGTGCTTCATATACGTTCCAGCAACACCTTGTGGTAAACGCATCAACAAAGGAGTCATATAAATTAATATACAAGCCACAAATTACAGTAACTTCTCTTGAGAACTTCATTAGCATTGCACTGCACTTGATGAGATGGTTCAGTGTTTTAGTTCGCTTTCTTAAAACTGTATTTGTTAATAAACAAAAAATCACTGGTTAACGTTGAAGGACAAACAGCGTCGAACCACAATATGAAATTTTTGATTGAGAAGTATAACTGCTGGTAAAAGAACGAGATAATAAAGAAATTATTTCACCGCAGTGGCCTGTTACGGGATGCAAAATCTTGGAGAATAATATCGAAATTGAAATCACAACCATTAATAACAGAAAGAAACAATAAATTAGTATAAAATACAGCAAGACAAATATATAATAAAAGCTGGTAAAGGACCGGTTGAACATTTGTTCGGTTTCAGTGGGTTACAGCTGCCGCACACGAATTCGGGCAGTTGCCGCGTGCGAGAGCGTCTCAATATCGATCGATCCCCGGGCGACATATACTCCCTTTACATTTATTGACGGTGGCGGTCCACGCCAACTCAACATTGAAACGCATTGGCGACGCGATTCAAGAAAGGAAGCACAACAGTGTTAAACCGAAAATTCGCAATCTTGGAGTACGAGACGCCAGTAAAATCATGCACTCGCGGTAAACTCGCGTTACACTACCCCATCACTTAGATGAGTGAGGAAAGAGGGAGGGAGGGAAGTGATGCCGCTACTACTGCAACTGCTATTGCTACTGCTGCAACTGCTACTACCACTGCTGTTGCTGCTAGCAGTACTGGCAGCATCTGAAGTGATTTCTCCACTAGTCATACACTCGGCCCACACCCCATCACCGGACTAACACCTCAGACATCTCTGCCAGCAAATGCTTTCCGGTCTGTACTGTTAGAATATGCAAAATGTTCTTCTCGCGCTCTTTTCCGAACAACATTCCACAGGTCGGCTTGTGCTACTGTAATGCTACTAATATTACTACTACTCCTACTTATTGCGGTCGTACACCATCTGCACATGCTAGTACAGAATCCAATGGATACATATATTCCCCAGGAGAGAAAACGCGTAAAAGCTTGAGGTTATTTATTTTCAACTTTTTAACGAATTTCACGTACACACAGACTCTTGTCTGATGTACTGTGCACAGAGCCATTTTGCATTTTCAAAAAACCAACACTACAGCGATTACATTTGAATCGCTTTCTATCACTTATTTCCTTTCTACACTATCATTACATTGAGAAAGCACTTACAAGTTAAGTACTATACTGTTGCTTGTCGTAAAGACAGTGTCATGGTATACCCTTGATTAACGTAATTCGGAAAGTGAAATGCAACAAGAGACTAACTGACTTATCAACAGATGACTGAATAACTCAGTCACTCACTCACTCATTCGCCATTCACTCCTCCTACAAATGACATACACTGAGTTCCCTTACGCACAAATGCTAACATATACCATTCACCACTTCCTACAACACAACAGCCTGGAATGAACCGTGAAAATGTGCATGCAAGCCGGGAATACTATTTTGGCTCAACACTGTCTCACGTTCTAATCCAGTGCCACAATACTCACAACCAAAAAAAGCTATTCAAATTAAAACTATCGCTAATGATCGTGATGATGTTACAATAGCTCTGCTCACTGTGATGCAAAGAATCAATATGCGTACTTGTTTATTCAGACTTCAGTCGATATTCATCACTAAACCACGCACGCACGCACACACATACACTGTACGTATGTATATATGCATATGGCTTAACGAATTTTAAACTTTTCAGTAGTACAAATCATATGTTTAATCTCCACCTCACTTCAAGTATTATGAGAATCAACGTAATAATATACGTTACAAGACTTAAGAAATGAAAGAATAAATTACGAGAACTGCGTAATCCAAGATTAGCAACAAAATATTTACAAAGTAAAAACTTCTTACATACATGTAACATTGCTTTAAGGCACGACTGAATAATCAAGAAGGACCTTTGCGGATTACAATCTGTAGCTGTAAATTATTTTAATAGGCACATTTCCAATTATTAACGATTCGCAGAAGAAATGATGAATGCTAAAGACGTAATGACGAGTATTTACAGGATCCAATGTGGATTTCTAACCTTGTGGTGCCAAGAAACCCACCTGACTCACAACTAGTAGCACAAACCACTTCCTTCCGTATAAAATCAGATACACGTGCATACATAGGCAGGCAGTCAGACACATGCAGACACACGTAGACACACACACATATGGAGATATAGACACATACGCGCACATATATACATACATTCAGACATACGACCAAAAACGTACACACACAAAGACAACTCTGGAACAATTGCTCTCAGTCGTGATACGCACCGTTTTGAAGAGTGTATTCTCACCGCTTGGTTACGCGCCCATTAGTGTGGCTTAATGAAGGACCTTAATGCACTCAATGACGTAAAGGTGAGCACGAACTCTGCTGTTTCTCCATGTTTTTAGTCTTTGGTCTGGTTTTTCCTTCCCTACTTTGGCTTCTTCTCACTGTCCAATTACGGCCAGAAATCTGCTCGTGACTAAATAAAATGTTTTCGTCATCCAGCATTTGTCTTTTGGAAACGTTGCGCTTTCATAGAAAAAAAGTATCAAATGAATCATAATTTTATCAATTTTTTAGAGTACTGCACAAAATTGTCAGAAGTAAACAATGTTTAGTGAAAATAAACCTTATTTAGTTTATTCATCTTAACATAGAGCGTGGAAAAATCATATAAATCTTTCGTATCACGTGATAGATGAGGAGAACTCTTGAGTAAATACGTTACTTCTATGTTAAATGTGAGTCTATGTTCCACTTCTACTACCTTGATGATATATACCCATTATTTGTATGGTTTCTCACATAGCAGGCGAAACTGTTCGAAAATGAAAGTACAGTGATAATATGCATTATATCTTAAAATAAAAAAGTAGCACGGGAAAGCAAAACAATATAATGTAGTCTTTCAGTATCACATTTCACCGTTACAACATTACACTTGCAAGCATTGGTGTAAGAAGGCAGACAAATAGAATTTCCTGTATTACGGAATGCATATATTCTGTTTCTGTTATATATATATATAATGATGCATTTTTGCTAGAAGAAATATGATGAGTGGACTGAGGTAATCAATGGTTTTGATCAAGATGTTACACGGTGAAGTATTGATTGTTGGCTGAAGAAAGTTGTTACCATTATTTCAGTGCAACATGACTAACTGCGCTGTTGTTGTTTTTGCAGAGTAGTATGAATATTCTTCGATTTTTGTTTATCACAGTATATCATTGTTAAAGCATGGAGATAAAATATATATTTATATAGCTTTTTTCCTTTCAATTTGCAGTGAATTATTTGCAACTAATAATAGAACTTCAGAAGTGCACGAATAGAGAATCTTAATTTATAAATTACAATAATCAAAATTCTATCATAATTTCTGAAACAATCTAGCAATGTTCTTGAATATCTGTTTTATTTTCACTTCTGCAAATACATTATTTATCTACATAGTATAGATTGTTTTTTGTCTGGAGATTGACTTCTGTCAAATATATGCAATTCAAGCAAAAAAATGATGGGAACAAATATGAGTAATTGAAAGATGGATGGAACTCAACAACATATCGCAAACTGAACATAAATAGTAATTATGTCCTATTTTTGTCTGTTACAAGTACTTACATGAGTAATTTACTGAACTGCACATAGTGAATTATAAGTTTTGTACTTAAAATTAAGAAACTTACTTAAATTCGACCAGAGTTTTGAAAAAGTAAAAACCAAAAGAAAATATAGTAGACATTCTGTGAAGAAAGGCTACTCAATACCGATACCTTGATTCCCAAAGGTTTACCAAAAAAACCTCACGTGTATCGCTAGTTCTGATAGATTGATTACGCAAAACTGTACAGTAGGACATTACAGTAATCGTTACTGGAAGTGGTCAAAATTTGCAACCAGTTTGGTGGTAGAAAAAACTATGCGGTAGCTGAGGTGAAATGGACTCTCAATACGGCAGTCATGCTCTATTTTAGATTTTTCAATTTTAGCTCATATAATGCCTCTAAGTATGAAGTGAAATACTGCCTATGTTGCATTCCTTCACTTGCTAAAATTCAAATGATGCAGCATGTTGGGATTTTGAAAATTGAGATAGCACAACGTACTAGCATAATTAATGAAAAACAGCTCTTTGCTGACTGAAGTCAAATCTTTTGACTCAAGGAGATCAATTGGAAAGTAAACTGAAAAGGAACAAAATTAGTCACTAACTGTTTAAATGACAGCAACATTTTTATAATCGAGCTGATATTATGCTTCATCATATAGTGTGGTCTTGAGAAGAACAATTTGATCGCAAAATTGTCACCCATTGTAAGAAAAAATGTGAGATGGTGGTTTGATATTAATGTAGCTGGGGAGTGGGCTGTATTTAGTCGCTACCATTGACTGCTTATTTTCAATATTCACGATGAAGTGTAGGAAAATACAAAGTTCAGAACTAGAAAGGTCGTCTAGTTCTTCTACATCACACAAATTATCCCAAACTTCGGATGATAAATCTCAGCAGCTCTTGGACGGTGACATATTTTCCTTATTCTTCATCATGTTGTATGCATCATCTTGAACAATTATATTTGTATATGGCTTGCATGGCTCGTTAAATGGCGTTTTTAAATGTGTTGAGTAGAAATACGTTGAAATGTTGAGGGAATGCTTTGTGATAGTTATTGTTTATTATGTAATTTTGCATTTTTGATGAATTCGATTATCGCAGTTCGACGCAGATTTTAGTTGTGTAGAGCTCTTTATTGTTTTTTCATAACTTACTAACTTTATTTGTCATCTTTTCCGTAGGCTCATTATCTCCGTTGCATACGCGGCGAAGATCGCTCAATGGTTCAGTTACCCCTGTACCGGATTTCGCTCAGTTCGATTATTTACGTGAATGCCCCAAGTTAATAACTGTAGCAAATGAAAGTAGTTATCAAAGTATCACCGCTGCATTCTCTGACTTGGTAAAAATTTTTTCATTTTAAATAAATTTTATTAATTGTGTTACTATTAAACATGTGTTTCATTTATTCCTTGTCCTGTGCATTTAATTGCAGCAGTTAATATTTTACTTTTTCTTATGAGAAAACTGTTGTGTTGACTTCAGGATAAAGTCCAGCTGGAATTAGAGCGCATGTTAATGCATACAACAGACCATCAAAAAAAAATATGTGGAGAAATAACGTTTCTCACTACTGGAGATTATCCATCAGATGACATTTCACATAGGCCAATGCCTATATATGATCTTAGATCCTTGGATATTTTACCTAGCTGCAGTAGCGAAATTGACAGAGAGTAAGCATCACTCACTGTATTATGGGTCAATTTTTTAGGAATTTCTCCTGTTCTCACTAGTCTGTCTGAAAAATATTGATTCACAATATATTGTGTATCAACTTTTTTCAACTAAAATAGGAACAATTACTTTTTTTTTAAATTTTTACAAGTTGTGTTGCCAGTATTAGGGGATGATGTTGTTCAGGTGGCTGGAAGATGAAATCTTAGAAGACGAAGTAAATTGGCTGGATGATGGCTTTGATGTGTGGCCACCAGTCAATTTGTCTCAGAAATTCTGGGTTTTTGTTCGTGAATATCTTGATCCTGTTGATGAGGAATACTTGCAACAATGGTGGACAAACATTGTTCAGCTTTTTGGTTGTAGTAAAGATTTAATATCATCCAAATCATCAGCAGGTAATCTTTGTCTTGGTATTTTCATAAGCATAATTAGGAAGTCGCGTAGTATTCGCAAACAACTTAGAACCATTCTTTTGCGCGAGAAATACAACTCATGTGAATGTATGTAAGGATTGCTTTCATTTTCATCAAAAAGTCAACCGTAATATACTTAAGAAGTGTTTTTTAGATATCTTCGGAATACGTCTAAATCTTGTCACCGGAAATTTGCTCATAATTTTTTGAATTTACTTTAGTTATGTTTTTTTCTCGCTTCTTAATAAGTATCTATTATCTGATAACAGTAGTTTTTTGAAGTCTTACTCATCATGAAATTATCTTTTTATTAACAATTAAAAAAAGACCCAAGTGATTCCTTATTTTTATATTTTGCCATGAAAATTGCTCAATTTTTTCATATCAGTGCTTTTCGCCGTCAATTATTTAGAATTTTTGGTTCCTTTTTTCCCTTATTGTTAGCTTTTATTATAGGATCAACAAAGACAGTCAATATCTGTGACGTATTTCAAGACTGTAAAGCTAGCTCTTCTTGTTCAAAATGGGAAGCACATGTTTCCTCGCAAGACAAGTAAGTTTTGTCTTCGGCAAGATGTCAGAATCAGTTTGGTTTGGGAAATCTTCTCTGTACTTGACAGGAACCTAAAATTTGTCATCCTAATACTTTTTCATGTATCACGTTATTGCTTGTGTTTTACAGGTCTCCCGTGTCCTCTTCGTCATTCGAATTGACGCTTCCCAACAAAGATGTATCTCCGCCACCAAAAAAAATACCTAGGTAGGGGTACAAACAGTTATTTGCAACAGTGTTCACATTTGAAGTTCATTGTCATTATCAAAAGTTCTAGGTGTGAATCAAGAACACAATCCTTTTCATCAACAGAAGCAACATCTTTGATCAGTGCTCTCATGAAAGCTTACATCCGCGAAAAAGATGATAGTTCAGGTGATTATTGCTATCATTCATAAAATTTTAGACAAAAAAATAATTCTGTTAATGTGAAAAGCTTTTCACATAAACAGAATATGTTTATTAGACTTTTAAGAAAGTATTTAATTATCTATCAAAAATTTTGGAAAGTAATTCTTTCCTTTTCATCATTCCAATTCCGCACAACTACAGTAAAAGACTATATTTCTTTCAGAGAGAAAGAATTGCGAGTGGATAGTAAATGATGAAGAGGATGGAATCGAAAATACGCTAGAAATTTCTCATTCTAATGGTCATGAGAATATTCTCGCAAATTTTGGAGATGAATTAGAGATGTTTAATTATGTTTTATGCAACTACCTCAATTCATTAGGTAATTTTATGAGTCGTTTTGATTTAAAGTTTTTAGCAACAAATTCGTTTTCATCTGTTACCTTAAGAATCTGTTCTTTAAAATTTTAGATAAAGATTCTGATGCTTCTCAATGTGGTGAAGAAAAGGAAAGTATTAAATCGGAGGGTTTTGAAGAACTAGTGAGATCTCCTTCCAATAAAAAGATTGATAATAAGGTTAGCTGTTGCAGTTTCTTTGGTAGTGCGATGTGATTAATGGTTTCTACGAGATATTTTTGAAATCTTTTGTTCTTTGGGAGAATGGTATGGCTTTATATTTCATGTTGTAATCTTAACGTATAGATTATACTAATTCAAAATAACTTTATTTTCAAGTAATATTGTCTTGATTATTATATTCTATGCATTTGCTTTGGGATTTATAGAACTATTATAGGATGAAGTATCTGTCGCTCTCATGAAGTTGCAAGCAGAGCTTGCAATAAAGGAAGTTTCGTGGCGTGAAATAGTTTACAAAATTTGGCATCGTTTGATCGCAGAATATTTACGAACGAAATTAGAGCGGGAACTCGATAAGGCCGATCGAGAGGCCAGTTATTTCATTTATTTCGTTAGTACGATGTTTTTAGACATGCTATCAGTATTATGCTTCAACGTAGTATGTTTTTCAATTTCTAAGAAGAGTATTGAGAATGTTTGTTTGACACGTCCGTAATTTGCAGATGTTTCAAGTATACGATAAATATTTTTCTGATTACCCAAAAAGGCGACCAAAAAATGAGCAGGAAAGAGAGGAATGTCGATCGGTGTTGCAACGAAGAAATCAAATCGCTCAAGCATATTACGGAAAACAACATGTTGCTTTAAGCAAATGGAGACAAAAACATTAGGATTTTTTTCAGTTAAGAAGCAAAAAATGCAGTGTCTGTTTAGAAAAGAGCAGGAAAATTCCATTCTACCTTTATTTTCGTTTTTTGTTCATCATATGACATCCTCAAATGGAATTCATCTCTTTCAAATGTATTGTTAAAGAGGTGCATCTTAGAAATTATGCGAGTTTCATTTGTATGGGTGTTGCAGTTAGCATTTCAGTCCATTTGCATTACTTTATATTTATGAGAAGAAATATTATATAAAATAGTATTTTCGACTGAATCCAATATTTTAACACTTTTAGAACCGTAATTTATTGTTCAGTGAAATCTTTTTTATTTCAACACAAATGAGCTAAATATTTTACATCGTATGTGTTAATTTAAAGACATCGTCAATAAATGTGTATAGGTTCTAATGCTTGAAAGTCGAATAATTGTCATTTTTGTCAAGCATCAAGAAAGTCTTTTGATAAATTCTTGTAAATTATCAGTAGAATCTTACGCATTCAAATTTCAAACGTGAATAAAACTAACGGTGCAAACGCATGCCATGTACTTAGGGATTCATTTTGTAGTAAGAAATCTGTTCTCATCCTGTGCTTGTTTGTTGTTACTGGTTGAAATATTCTTTGTCTGAAAAGGTAAGGTGGATTTAGTACTATAGGTTGGTATATATTATGAGCGAAAAGCTCAGTACATTTATATCACAGCGCATTAGGAGAGTATTTCATGCACAATGATGTTTCGAATTTTGTGTCATGCAGACGTGTTTAAGTTCAAACTTACGTTACCTTTCAAAACTGGAGGACTGTTTGTATGGGTTCTGCCATTTGCAGGTCGTCGAATATCTGCGGTTTTCTCACTGTTTGCTGTCAAGGGTGAAGGAGGACAGTGTTCTTTTCCATGAGTCACTGTTGAAGTTTTTATCGTTGAATCATGCCATGGATCTAAATAGCTACGATATGTTCCAGTATTAGATTGCAAGGACTGCTTAGCACTGACTAGATTCTGAAATTTGACTGAAATGAATAATTAGTAATTATAAGATTGAAAATCATAGGCATACTGGTGTAGTAACTATGGTACATACATTTTGAGTGGGATATCGGTCGTTTATTTTTATTTTCCACACATTAACGAAAAAGTGTAGCGCAGTACTTGAGAAAACATTTAGGTAGCAAACTTTATCTGTCCCTTAATGTGAACCAAAACTTTTATAATTAAATGAGGCAGAGAAGTAAAGCTGACCTCAAGTCTATCAACTATTAGAAGTTGTTCTTTTCTGTCCACATTGCGAGTTTTTAAATAGCGTATGAAGAAAAAAACTGCGGCCAAAAACGATAGACAGATGAGTGCGATAGTCATGTTGCGTAAATCCATGATATAATTAGTCATCCGATGTATATCATCTGTCACCTTGAAAATGTACTCAAATTTTATTAACATTTCCCATTTGAGCGCTTCAATCTACTTCTTGCTCTGACTATTTTTAAAGACTTTTGCTGTATGCTGTTTACATTTTAAATTTAATTAAACTTCGAAAGTGATAAATGATTCTTGCAGATCACACGTAACTGCTTGTTCGTACGAAATTCTTATCATGACAAGTGCAGGCAGTACTGATGAAAATCATTCTGAAGCTAACTGTCAAATCGAAAATGTACCAAAATTTTTTAATCTCGGAGTCTGATCAGTGTGTTCAATATTTGTAATTATTGTAGAGGTGGAAGAGTGCAAAAATTAATGATTAACAATTTTTACAAAAAACTTCGAAATGCTTCTAACCAACTCCAAAAGAATAATCAGAAATAAAAGAAAGAAGAATGTATTAATATATATTAACTTTTAATCTTCAAAAGTAGGCATCAGAGTTCACCTGTATCATTTTTGGTACACCTTTAAAGAAGATATAATTCATATCGGGGTATGCTCCATCTGCATGAGGCTGATCCATCATTGTTCGATCTCTACCGTTGATTCCTGACCTCTCTTTCAAATGACTATTGCTTGAGCCCATTTTATGAAATAAATGTTCAAAAGCAATTTATAGCTAATTACTAGTATGACCAAGAGTAGTAATGAAGTAATAAAAGATGATTAGCAACGACAGAGGCAAAAAAAAATTAAAATCCAAAGCTTTAATAAACGGCTGCAAACTATTAACGAGGCTATACATTATCCTACCACCCTGACATTACATTGATCACTTGCGTGAGTGTATTCCAAGTTTGTGTGTGAGTATGTGAGTGTGTGTGTATGTGTATGTGTGTGTGTGTGTGTGTGTGTGTGTACAGATGAATTGATTCACGTGCAAAAGCTCTAAAACGAACAAGCACGAGGATGACCTTTGACATAGGCAAAGGGCCAAAGAGTTAAACATATGCGTATATACATGTACATATGTATATTCCTTGTGCCTTATTCTTTTTCTCTGCAATGATAGGACAGCAAAAGGGGATGTGTTATTTTGCAGGCTGTCTACATTTTCATAAATAAAAAGTGTGAAGGAAATAATTATCATTTTTGATGCTTTTTTTGGATTATATTTGATCATGAATCTGACTTCACCCTAATATCTCAGATCTAGTAGTAACAAGCATGAAAGGTTCGAAGGAATTCACTCTAACCAGAAAATCACTCCAGCAAGCAAGGACATGTATTTGCCTGAAGATGATCATTTATCAATTTAATCAGTCTTTTTTTTTGCCTAAAATGAACTAATTAAATTAATTATCTAAAAAGTATTAACAATTTTGAAATTGAGAAATACCAAATTTTTCTTTGTAGTCCAAATGTTTCTGGTTTAAGCGTATCAAATTATCGAAATAAAATAAGTGTATACACTTTGACAACTGCTAGTAATACCTTTGTAAGCTAACGGTTGTTTAATAGTTGTATGCGTGTGAAATTGTTACATTCATCTTGACATAGTCAATGAAACCTTCACAAATTCTTCCTTGGATTAAAATTTAAAATTAAAGGTACACTGTGCCCACAGAGACATTTCCAAACTTCAATTTTCTCTTCTTTCATAATAATTTATATATTTTTGAGCAGATCTAGAAAATGATTGTGCATATTTAGTAACCAGTGTTTTAGACGCTTCTACCAATTTCATAATATAAACATGAATAATACCATGGTAGATATGCGAAAATCAGCAATTTGATATGAAAAGACAGATTTTTTTTTGATAATAAATAAAAAACAAAGCAAGCAAACAAAAATACATTTCCATTAAACAATTTGTAGCTTATTATATTTATAAAGATCAGTGATCAATTTTGTCAATAATCCTTCATTTCTTTCACCAATCACCACTTTTTCCGCGATAAAAATAGATTTAATAAATAAAATTATTCATTCTTTGCAGTTTTCAGGTTTTTTTAGAACTGCTTTCAGCTGTGTAGAAGTCGATTACTTGATTATGAATTATGGCTTATACAAGTCATTATGATTAAAATGAGATAATGGGATTTGAAGTGCGTAAAAACTGCCAAGTTGTTCTTTTCATGAAAGATTTTTTAATTTTCTCTCTGTAATTATATAAATGTAAAGCTGTATATAAAAAATTGTAGCTTTTGTGAGTTCATCAATCACTGTGATCTGAACTTTTCTGTATTAAAACCTCATCTTTCAAATGCGAATATTTCATTACTTAGTCTTAATCACTTACAGCTTCTTTACACTTGGTGTTCCATTAGTTTTAGTGCAATAATCCTTTTAAAAAGTAAAAATAAATTAATGTCCAGTGAATATTTCTGTAATCATATTTTTCAAACATTGATTGATTGATATCAAGCAATAGCAGCGGTATATATTGCTGCCTAATTTAAATTCAAATGAAATGGTTCAACATGCACACTCGTTATCGCTATACTTACGTAACTATTCTCCCACAAACAGAATGATTCATTATAGTTTACAATTTAGATGTAAAGTTTATTTTTATCACTATATCTTTGAGATCAGAGTGAAAATAAAAAACTTGTGGATAAACAATAAAAATATTTGATAGCATTGTTACAAAACACCAAGTATAACGTAATAATCGTTCAAGTAGTGTTGCAGTGAGTTCATTTTTAATAATTCTAGAACATGATTAAAGTGTAAGCGAATTATGTTTAATTATTATCACACTATTATGAAATGAAATTTAACCTTTCAGTCTTTTACTGGGAAATTAGTCGTAAGATCAAGTCAAAATGGCACTGGATTGCTCTCACAATGTTAATAATAGATGCTTCAGTACTGAATTTGAATTGAATATCTTTTGTGCATCAACATCTATTCGCCTGTAGCGTATGCAGTGAAAAAATAATTCAAAAAAAGGGAAAAAAGCGAAAGAAAAAAAAAACCAAACTGTAAAATTATGCATAAAAATATCATTATTTGTCTTCTAGGAAGTTAAATACATAATGATTATTTATCTGTTATGTTAAATATATTGTCATATTTAAAATTAAGTCGAAGAAATGCATTCACATTTCGACATATAGAGGGTAATAAGTAAATTAAGATCTGTAAAAAGGTAGAACAAATTTTTTTACCAAATTTTGCATACTTGCAGAATTAAAACTCAGTTTCAAAATTTGTTTTTGTTTTTATTTTATGTGTGGAGGGAAAATTTTGAAAATTATTACATATGAATCAAATATTAAGTATTTTCTCCTCCTGTAAGAAAATCAGCAACACTGAATGTCAGTTCAGAAGAACATTGTCAATATTTTTTAAATAATTATAGTCAATGTTGTTTTTCCAGTTTGCATGTAAGCTTTTCAATGACAAAGCATTTCCCAAGGCTGATTTCGACTTGCTAAATTGTATCTCTGTACGTTTATTCTATTTTTACTCAAATTATTTGTTCCTTTTTTTAAATGGCAAAAAAGTTCTATCCCAAAAATTCCCTTTTCAATACCAGTCTGTGCAGCCTGTGAATCAGTCAAGTAAAAAGTTATAAAAATTCAATGTCCATTTTTATTTGTCTGATTGGAAATTTAAATGTTATCAGTTTTGATTTTTATTAAGATGCAACCTCCAAAAGTTTCAGCTTACATTTGGATTTTTACTGATTTTTTTTCTTACATTTCAAATTAGCATTGTTTAAAATAAATAGTGTTCTTATATTAAATGCATGATTAAGAACTTGTTTTACTTTTTGTTTATTTTTGACAAGCAGATATGTTACAGAAAATGAAAGCAACTAGCATGTTTGGATATTTTAGGATTGATTTAAAGTTGAATATAAAGTGGAATACATGAAGTTATGCAATCGAGAAAATCATAGTATTAATGAAAATTCTTCAAAATAAATAGTAAACTTTTCTCAAAGTACTAAAAAATGAAATGTAGTAAATTAGTCTGTCATTGTATTAGATATTTGTATTTTGATTTGAAACTGCTACTCTTTGTTGCTTTGAAAATATATTGTATCTGTAGAAAAGAAAAAACTCGATTTTCTTGTATGCAAACGAAAGCATTTTATTATACTTTAAGCAATCTCTCAAGGGTAAGACAATGAGTGACATGTCACATTTACAAAAAAAGCATCTTATTCTTTTTACTTTTATGATTTAAAATTTTTTTAAATTTTGGCTTCAGCAATCAGAGTTCGCCTGTTTACATTTTCATGTGCCATACTGCTTTATGCCATAACGATGTAAAATTAAATTTAGTGCTTTGCTGCCAAGTTTAGATCAAAATTTGATATTTATTTATTTATTTAAAATAAAAAAGTGATGTTTTGGAGTTTAGATTCTATTATATTATTTTAGAAGTGATGCACAGCATATCCATTTTCATTTTTAAATTCTGCACAGCTGAATATCCTTTTTCCAACAACAAAGATTGGATTTTTATTGTAAAACTCTTCCGAGGCAAGCTTTTATCATGGTCTTTCTTAAATTTCACTGTATTTCAAATATCTAAACAACGCTGTGAATATTGAAATATTAGATTAACTGTAATAATGATAAGATGACAGAAAGCCAGATTAATACTTATTAAAAATGAAATTTCTCAGTACTGGATTTCAAACATTAAACTTCGAAATTTATCATACTCTCTCCTTCATTTACTGCTCTTGATTATGGCTTTCTGTCA
The DNA here is from genome assembly GCA_900618365.1 of Thelazia callipaeda. Lineage (NCBI taxonomy): Eukaryota > Metazoa > Nematoda > Chromadorea > Rhabditida > Thelaziidae > Thelazia > Thelazia callipaeda. The sequence continues at coordinate 85,553 of UYYF01004305.1, read as the reverse complement.
TCTTATTCAAGCGTTATTTTAATTCCGCAAGTATGCAAAATTTTATTTTTGTAGAAAGAAATTTTATTTATTAATTTTGGCTTGAAGAACAATCAGAGAAATGAGAAATTATGGTTTCAACCTATGTAATAAAGTGAATTTTTGCAGTATTTTTTCTTTCCTTAAAAATTTTGTATTATTTTTCAATGTTTGTTGCACGATGCAAAATATTGCTCATTTTCACCTGTAATTAATATTTGAAAGACCTGGGCAATATGAAAATTTTACTAATTGCCAGTGATATATTTTTTTGGGGATAAATTTAGTTACATAATAACACGGCTTGTTGCAGCACTCGTTATTCAGGTTAAGTGTGACATGGTTCAAATTAGTGCGAAAAATTAAACTGGATTAAATCTAGTTTGATTGATATTTTTCGAGTAAGCCAAAATGAGTCATTGTAGATACTAATATATTTTTACGTAAGAATATGGATGAATATGAAAGTGCTGTCAAGTTAATTCTATTTGGTGTTCAAGTCAAATAAAGCAATATGTTCTAAATAAAAATCGGAAATCTTGCAAAATGCAAAACGTTGAGGTTGAAATTGAATGCCAACTTACAAAGTGTTTACTTCTGAGAATGACTAGCGTGACAGTGAGAAAGACGAAATGGCCAATTTTAGACTGCAGTCATTTATTTTATAATTTGTGATAAAAGAAAAAGCTAAGGGCAAAAAAGAAGGAATGGCACATACGTTTAACCGCTAGGAGTGATAGATTCATGCAGAGAAATGCAATATTTAAATAAATTTAGCTAGTTTTTTTATGAAGTAACCAATCACATTAATGAGCAATAATGTTAAAGTGTACGTGAGGAAACTCTATGAAATGTCATTAATTGTTTTTACTTTTGCTTCCGTCAAAATTTCAGATTTGAAATGATTCGTTACTTTGTTGTTACTCACAACATGTAAATTTACATCTGATCCTTGCTAGCTTTTTCAGGCGATTCAATTTTTTTGCTCGTTCAATTTTCTTTTCTTTTTCCTTATCGGAACATTGAAAAAGACTAACATTTAGATTCAGCTTATGCAAAAGCTGACTTGAGTATATATAGTAGTTAAATTAGTCAAGAACTAGAAATTATTATGTTTCACATTTTGCGCTTTTGTTGTAAAAGTAGTCAATTCTGATGTAAACTCGATTTTAATTTTAAAAAATTAATCAGATTTACATTAGATTTTTTTTTGTAAAATTAACAACTAATTTAGTAGATAAACTTGTCAAGTTACTAACCATCAAACTGTTTCACCTAATCACTCATTATTTGTTGATAAGCTGTGAAATTCTTATTTGTTAAGTTGAAATATAGAAAAAACATTTTCTATCACTCTAATAAACAATTTTTCAAATATCCGTTAGTTAGCACTTCGTTGTTGTTAATTATCATATGTCATTATCCTTTTTTTTTCAAAAAAAGTTCTTAAAATCAATATCAGCAACTTTTTTCAAAGAATACCCAATTTAAACTATCAATTAATTGTGCTTACATCGGAGAGAGCTTAGAAAATAACTGAAATATATCATTTAGAGGAATTTCATTACCTCTAAAACAATTTTTTGAAGTTACAATTATTCAATCTTTTTTTTGAAGTACTGTAAAGCATCAAACAATTTTTTTTAATCAAAAATTATATGTAAAGTAGAATTAAATGGTTATAATCAATTAATAATGATCATTTAATTATTCAATATATCACTGGCTAAGCTTGCTTTTCATATTCTTATGTAATAAAAATTTAAAAAAAAATTTTTTTTTCACAATTTTTATATTATAAATTTGTGACAAAAATGTAAACTCGTTCATTTTTTAAAAATTTTTTAAGTTAATATTATGGTTTAATCCATCTTATACAATAACACATAGTCAAAATTATATATACATATGTTAGCTGGATTTTTATATAAATTTGACCTCTCATAATTTTAAGCTTTGAAAAAGAAAAGGGAATTTTTAATATGATTAAATGTTGAGTATTATTTTGTGCAAAAAAGTTAAAGATTTGATCATTTGACATGTAAGGAATAGATGTGCAAGACAATAACAATTAGCATTCTATCTTATTACAATGCAAATGTAATTCACTCCAAAATCAATCTCTAATAATATTATGAGATGAAAATTTTCTCCTTCCCTCGATCTATTTTCCACAATTATAAGCGAAGTAAAGGTTTAGCAGCATTAGATACGACAAATAGTTTGTTTATTCAATGATTACTTTTGCATATGAAACCTCATTTTCGTGCAGTAAGAAAAAAAATTATCTTTTCTCTGTCAAAATCAATTAATTGCATGGAAATTCAATAAGACACACAATCATATCAAAAGGTAGCCATATGAAAATGCTTTCTTCCGACTTTGTTAGTCAATCTAAGATTCCCAATGCTATTTATCGCCTAAATTCATGTTATTTATTCGTACTTTCACGCAATTTGCATGCCTCGTAATGTCAAATTGTGAAAAAATTCTTACTTAAGTACGAAATATTTAAAAATGGAATAAAAATTGTTGCGTAAGTTACTTTGTAGATAATTTACATACATTTATTTATTCAGGCATTTTTGTACATAATTAGTCATAAATGAAGAATACAATTTGTCGGATGCTTAATGAATTAATTCAGTAATTTATGTATGTCTTGTCAATTGGAAAGCAAAATAGCTCATATATTTGTTCTCACATGCGAACAAAATATCAATAACTTTGTGAATAAATAGCTCATAGCTGCATATTTTACGTCAAGTCGATTATTTAAAAACAATAAAAAGTGTGTTTGTGTTGGGCATATTTATAACGTATATATTATTTGAATTTACCGATCATTCAAAAAATGCGGTTATATGTTTGTTTGCTATATATCTTAAATTAACAGAAAGGTTTTGGACTACATATTCAATCTTCAACTTGAAAGAAAATGAGCATATAAATAGTACTGATGAAAATACTTTATATTTCATTGACTTTTCACCTCTTGTAAACAATTTAAAATTTTAAAAGAAAGTAGGACAAAAATTAAGTCATGTCTTACTTTTACACCCAAAAATGCTGAGTGAAAGTGAACAAATTTTCATTAACGTTTGACATGAAATTATTTTTCGAGCAATGAATATTGCTGTTGCATTTGAGGGATGATTTTCGCATATTATGTAAATTTCATTCTAGACATGATTAAAAATAGTTAACCAATGTCATTCAAAGAATAGCATTTGCAGAAAAGTACGCTTTTGTACTCAGAACTAGATAATTGTTCTGATGAAAATCACAAAAAATTTCATTAAATAATTTGTTTATTCATATATTCTGAACAATTAATGTTACTTTCCAATGAGCTATTTGTTATTTTTCAACTTTTTTATAGATTGAATTAACGAGCTAAAAAAGTATAAGTTTGATTTAATACTCTTAAATTCGGATGACACGTTGCTTTACTTTTAGCTGATAATTATAGGGCGAAGTACCGAACAATAATGTAATTGTGTAAGAATATTGCTAGTTCATGTATATAATTTTATTTATCTCAATTTATAATAGCATATGTTGCACTGAGTGCAATAAACACCACCAAATACAACAGATAATCACTAATATTATAAATAATGTGAAAACATAAACATGAAAGTAGTACTCTATCTTGGATTTAATATGCAAATTTTAATTTGCTTCGTCTCCTGATACATGTCTTGGGTTAATTAAATAAGATGATGTAATGCAGCAATGAAATTAATGAATTCCGCTGTTACTAAACAATTGTTTACTCTTTATATTTGCAATAAAAAATTTCTTCACTTGCATAGTTAAGCTGCTAAGCAAATATCGTTTAATTTATTAGTGGAAAGTAAAAAAAGTGAAGAAGCAATAGTTTTCAAAAGCTCAAGTAACATGAAGAAACAAATTGGTAGTCTAATGCTTTCAGGTGCTTCTTATTACTGATAGAGTGTTAATTATGTATGGATGGGTGTGATGGGATGAGATGGAACGGGACGGATGGAACGGGATGGGATGGGATGGGATAGGATGGGATGAATGGGATGGATGCAAGAAATCATTTCTAATTTTGCTTCTAAGAAGCATTGAACTGTCCAAGATGACATCATGCTTTCAATAATTCAATGCATTCTCTTCCTTTCTGCCATATTTTATTGAATATAAAAGAGTGCTTTAATTAAAAGAAATAAAATAAGTCGGATAATGCACTAAAATTATTACTGCACTTTTTTGAGTTGCAGTCAATATCACCATATTTTGTAAAATGTGTATATTTTGTAGGTAAATATATAACAAAAAAATATTTAGGAAAAAAATATATAATGATTAATAGATTAGCCAAGAATATCATTATCATGTTAGTACTAAGAAAACGTTTTTGTTTGAATGACGCAAAATTAAAAAGGGTTAAATATTTTGAATTTTGAATTCACTTTGTTAGTTCAGATATTTAACCCTTTTACATGGCAGTTAGGTTAATGGTAAGAAGCAAGATAAAATTATCAGAAATGTTCAAGATTAATAAACGATATATTCATTTGCATAAGTCGATAAATAGCAGAAAAGAATATTATTATAGCCAAATCAACAAGTCTTTTTACTTTTCCTTCATATGGCTATTATTCACATACGTTAGCAATGATCAGCGAATGACAGCAATTATGTTGTCAAATTGTTATCAAAGGAGAGTGAAGTAAAACTATTTAATAGTCTCTGTTGCACTCATAGTGATAACAATAATGGTAGTGGCTTAACAGATATTCAGAAGAAATCTAAGATCCAAGTTTATAATGAAGTAAATTGCTTTATATTTTAATACTCCCAAATCAATTAGTGGAGAATAAAGCATTTAGTTTCACTTTATTACTTCAACTTCAATTTACTCAAGTCAAAAAAGGAAGGTTAAAAAAGTGCAAGTAAGTAAAGTGAGAAGTAAGCAGTTCGGGACATCTACGCCTTCAACACACACCAAACCATATAAGTAGGGATCGATCTTGAAAGCTGATGGACAGCCTCTTTACTTTTTCTTTTCTTTCCTCTACCTCAGTAAGTTAAATACTTTGATTTTCATTTTTTATTGAAATTTTTTTTTATAGTCTTTTATTCTAAGCATCACTTTAAAGCGATAGCAAACCCAAAGCAGTTATCTTGAAGCAACACACTCACCTATACACTTCTACTTTTATTGTCTGAGTAAGTTTCTAACAATATTGGTCATCAATTATTCTTAGCACAATATAATTGAATAGTTCAGTAATGAGCACTTTTTGAGATGTCCAAGTGTCTCAAAATGATTTTTTTTTTAAGAAAATGATAGTCATTTGTTTTGCTGCTTTCCTATTTGATGATATACTTAGCCTAAAGGTTTACATTTCTGCACTCATTCCATAAAGATTTATACTTTAACAATTCATTCGCTGAGTATAAAACTTCAATTACTACTTTAATCGGATTATAAGCGAAGTTAAGCGTTAACATTTAATGTATTTGAATGCGATCATTTTCTTCTATCAAATATGTGAAAAATGAAAAGGATGTTCTTCCCTCTTTAACATAATTGAGAAAATGTCATCTTCTGATATGCTAAAAACAATGAAGTCAAATTTTTTAGTACAGACGATTGATTTAATGGGCGATTCACAGTGCTATTAAGTTATATTTATTTAATCTAAAGAAAAACATAATAGCATTTTTGCTTTGTCACTTGTTGATTCTATTGTTCACATGTAATTTTATAAATTCATATTCATTATTCTGTTTCAGTAGTTACTTACTATGTAATAAATTGTATAATAGCTGATGTGTTTTGACTTGCAAAAGTATAATATTGTTATCAAAATTTTTTTTGAATAACACAAATACTTCTTATTCAATAGAAACAGACATCCTTTTCCATTTTTTTTATGGTCTTCTGACAGAGCAAATTCACTTTTAAAAACCTTAAAGTCTACTTTACTATTCACTTACTGAAGTAACTGCACTGCTAATTGACTCGCTAAAATTGTACAACACTAAATGACCTAAAATTTCATTTGGAAATTTTTTTGCCACTGAAAGAGATTGAAGTTTTTTGCCTAATCTCTCATATTATGAAACGTATGAATAATAATTAATTCTTACATACGCTGATTTCTCAATACTGCTTCTCGTAAAATCTTACCATTTTACTACGAGACTGAAGCACTGATTATCACCATAATTCAGATCTGCGAAACAAATGGCTGATTTTTCCAAGTATATTGAGAAATTTTTTCTTGAATAGTAGAAGTAAAATTTAAATTTGGTGCTCACCAATTTGGAATTACCTCAGTTACTTCTTTCCATGAGTTTTTCCCTCATGCTTAAATATGTAACAGATTTATTCACAGAGGATTTATCATAGAATTAGGATAAATTTAGAAACTGATTCATTTTAATTATAATCAGTTCAAATTAACGAAAGCTAATCATAGTGACGCCGTTCATATTTTACCTTTTTGCTTTTTTTTTCTTTGTACTGTTAACTACTGATATTTATGAGTAATCGAATTTAAATGAATCAATTTCAATTTTCACTTCTAAAAGTTACAGTTATACAAATCAAGCAGGTTAGGGTTTTCATCAGTAGTTAAATTTGATGAAATGACTGCGGTACAAGTTCCTTCCAAAAAATGAAAACCGCTTGAACTTGCCAAATATACTTAGAAACGTGACCATCAAGTTTCAGGATCAGAGCTCTTAAGCTAGCAGTTCTTAAAAGTAGTAGTTTCGAAAGCAGATTATGACTGATTTTTTTTTTTCAAATTATTGAGTCCAGTGTTTCTTTAATTTCAAATTACAGTGAGGAAACAAAAATTATATTACGCTAGCGAAGAAAAGTGAAAAATGAGAGAAATAGTCTTTACAAAACTGAAGAATAAAAACAAAAATTAAGCAGCACTGAAATAATTAAAAGGTTTTTGAACAGCTTTAAGAAGCATATAAACTCGTAGTGAGAACAAAAAATTGTGTCTTTCTGTCAGTCTCATTTGCTTTTAATCATAATCTGCGCTTGACAAATTTAAATTATCAAGCAAGTTGTCCATATATAAAAATTGTTATTATCCGAAAACAAATGGCTTAACGTATTAATGTTTATGAATCACTATTTTCAAATATATTAAAAATTTTTTTACGCGTAATAAATTATTTTTGCCCCATCAAATTAAAATTTTTTTAATTTGATCTCAAACAAAGTTGTGTAGTGTAGTGTTACCAAGTGATATCAGATTCGTTTAAGTAGGTTGAATGTTCATTTTCTTTTTTTTCGTCTCAACATTTACAGGAATAATTGCTAAGAGATGAATGATGAAAAGAGAATAAAATTATTATTGAAATTAAATTATAATGAGTTGAGTTACTGACTACACTTATTTGCAACATTCGATTATTACTTGCTCGGTTGCAACAAAAGATGTAGTCACTATTTTCATACCTTGCAATTTGGAGATTAGTTCAATGCTTTAGAATTGCAAAATGGCACTGGTAATATTATTTGCCTGCTAGGAGTGCAGGTTGGATAAGTCCTTTTTTAATAAAAATGATATTTACTTGAGTGCTAGTACATAACAAATTTATACGTCTTTCTTACACAATAGCATTTATTGTTTTTTGTAGCATTTAAGCGCTTATTGAACTCGAAGGTCGTAGATACTCTTCAATGAAGCCATAATATTCTCTTTTAAAATTGCAACAATCTTATTTACTCTACTTCATTGCTCATGAAGCTAGAATAAAATCGTTATATGATGAAAATTTTTACTGCTTAAAATAGCACAAATGAAAGACACTGTAATTCATTATAATTCATTATCATGTAAAAAGTTACTTTTTTCTTTATAATTTTGATTTAAAACGGATAAAATTTAATTAATTTTCTACAAATTTTGATACTTTGTACTTAATTCTTAATTTATTCTTCAGTTATACATTCATTGTTTATTGCCCTTATTAATGTAGTCAAATATCCGTAACTATGTGCGTGTACAAATATAATGTACGTGTAAAAGAGAGAGAAATAGATTATTTTCATTTTTTTTTCTGCGAATTTCACTCCGCTAGCTTTTGCATATTCCGGTAAAGAGGAAATAGGAGCGTTGTGAAGTGATTCCTTCATGAAAGTTTGCTGGTAAAAACAGAGTTAAAAGCCATATTCACAGAAAAATTGATGAGCTGTTTGATTTTCGTCTTGTTTTTTGTTATCCAAAAAAGCGAGCTTCATTAATATAAACGTAAATCTTTCAGAGGGGTAAACGATGCATCAGAGCTTTGAGTAATGACAAATAAAGCATCATTTTATGCGTCTATATCAACATCTATTTCATTTGTCAACTTTCCTAAGAATTTTCAGTCTCCGCATTGTCGCATGCATTAAAATATGAAACGTACAGCATCACTGTTTAAAAATGTAACTTTACTGCATTCTTTTTCCCTTCTGGATAATTAATCCTTCCTTCTACACAAACTTTTTGATTCTTCATACTTGCTTCATTGCTTATTCCCTAGCTAAGTTTCTGGTGTTATTTTTGATTAGATTTGTCCCCAGTTCCTTGCTACTTCTAAAGATAGTTGTTATTTTCAACTTCAAATCAGCTGTAACTTTTATCTTAAGTCAGCTAAGTTTTTACGTTAACATTATATAAGGTATATAGTATTATACTTTCTTTAAATTCAATAAACATTTCTTTTTCATTGTTTTTCTTGCTGATATGACATCAGTGGTACATCATCAGAATTATTGCTGTATATTTGTTTACATGTATTTATATACGCTCTATCCATTACTTCTTGCAGGTACCAATGATTTGTTCTCGCAAATTGCTAAAAGTAATGAAATTCAGTTAATGTACCGAAGATAATAGTAACATAACATCTAGAGCAATCACAGTACACATTACAGTGTTATCTTTCTTCTGTACAATGTAAATTAAGCTTCAATAGATTCTTCAACTTGTATTTAAGTAATTCTTTTAATCAAGTTTTTAAAGGTATTATAAATAAATGAAGTTTTATCTTGCAGTACTCGTTTATTTCTTCGAAATATTAAAAGTGTTTGATTAAATTTTCACACGATTTTGTTAATGTATGCTTAAGCAAATCAATTTCTCACTTATTGCTTTGCGCAATCTCATTCTACTGATTTTGTATATAATAAAAATTTTTAAATATTCACTGCTTTCACTTTTTTCGTATGATTTCACGTACATTTTTTCCATGGCTTTATGAAAAAATAAAAGATGAAATATGTAAAAGGTTTATTTTTTAAATTTCATGTTTTAGATAATAGTTCAATGAATGCATTCATCATATTTTTAGAACTCAAATCAAATCATGAGTGGGCCATTTTTGCTTTTTGCTTTCATATTTTTTCATTACATGTAAATTTTTGCTTGTATACATTTATATATGCTCCTATCCGATATTCAGTACAATCAATTTAATTGGAATTCAAAGTCAGTTATTTATGTTATAAAGCAAAACTTCGAGAGTCGCTTAAAACGATAATAATAACATGACATTTAAAACGATCATAGTTTAAAAGGTAATAAAAGTATAATTTCAGAGGTTAATCGGCATCATATCTGCTAATAATTTATGCTAAAGTACCACGTTTATTGTCAGCAATCGATCTGAAAGAAAGAAAGGAAGAAGAAATTAAAGTTAACCATGGAGTAAATGATGGAAAAATGGCTGATCGCTAATTATTTTTGGAAAATCGTTAAGCAACGTGTGCGTGATTTCCGTATTGCATCATTTGAAAGCTTTAAAAGTAAAGTCATAGCATTATAAGTTTTAGCGGCACCGTCTTGTGCCGCCTAAAACAGTCCCGACACTTCCGGGTGCGTTATGCATTTTCTTTCCATCTTTGTATGGCTACTATCAACACTTTCAACAACTGCTGTTTGTGCCGTAAAATGTTACTGTACCGATGATCACTGCGTACCGTATGGTGTATGTGAAAGCACAATTTGCTTGGTTGGAATTCTCAAAAGCTCAAATTCGGTCATTCGAACGTGTGGTAGCGAAATGACTGGTTGCCGAAGAAATGTTGGAAGGTTTGCTATACTCTTTGTTTTTTAGAATTTGAATCTAAAAAATTTGCCTTTTAAGATATAGTACATACTTAAATTCGTTTAAGATCATTTCATTGCACAAACTAAATAAATCAACTGCTAGACCTTTACATGATGGAAAAAAATATTTTTTCACTGCTTTCGTGTCCACTGATGATTTAATACTATTCACTGAATCTTCCTCTACAACGTTTTAGTCCATTAAAAATACCATCCTTTTTTGTCTTCAGGTAAGTAGTAATTCAGACTTGGGGATGTAGTCTTTTTCTTCAGGCAAAATATTAGAAAAGAGCATTGCTAGAAAGAAATAACGTAGCTATTTTGAATTGTGTAATTTCATGTGGAACAAACTATTTAACTTAATCAAAGTTCATCTGTCTAAGTAAATTTGTATCAAGACTTTTCTAGCTAATAACAGTATTGCTTTGATCATATTAAACATCCTTTATCATCTGACAATATGCTAGTTTATAATAGATACTGAACTAAAGCGAGTGATAAGTGACTATGGACATACTGAACGTCTTTAGGACAGTGTGGTCTCATACTTTTAATGAAGATTTTTAGTAGCATAATTGTACCACTTTTCAGGAGAAAATACTCTACTGATTTCAAGAGATTAATCTTGCTTAGTAATAATATTGTCATAAAAATAACTTGCAATGTAAAAGCAGAAGGTTTAAGCTTTCATTTATTTGTTGGATCGAAAAAAAATGTATTGAGTATCAGCAAACATGAATTATATATTTTTAGATGGCTTGATCTATGCGCGTGCGACAAACCACTATGTAACACATTTTCATATCTCAGGAGTAATTCTAAACGTGAGGACGAAATATCAGATGGTGACTCCCTCATTTTCAGTCGTATACACAGGTAACTAACTATATGCTTTCACGATACAAATTAAAGATAACCTGTGCTCAGTACTTTATAATAAAAATGAACTTGCATTAAAAATAAGAAAGACAATCTTGAATCTAATTAATATTAGTAGCTGACAATACATTTGACTGTTTTGGTTTAAAAAATATTATTCGAGAATATTATAGCGTAGATTCGAATCCATCACATCCTGAACCGGATGCCCCTTTATCCACCCGTACATCTTTTCTCACGATACTTCTTGTTGGTGTGCCGTTGGCGGTTGGAGCTGCCACCGTGATTGTTGTTGCCTTTAATTACTACTGCCACCTTTGTTAACTTCTTTATTGCAAAACATCCAATCCCTAGTTCATAATGAATAGTCTTTAATTTTATGCTTTTCATATTTTACGAAATCTCTCAAATAACACCATCCTATTAATTTCTTATCTCACACACACTAATCATTCAGTGTACAAAAACCACGTCTAGACTGAGTTTTCCTTGTTTTATCGAAGTACAAATCTCCATGAAACATCTGAAGAATCTCAAAAATTTCAAGCTTTAATAAATGGAAACTTTAATTGAGTGCACACTGCATACTTCATTGAAATAAATCTATCCCTTCCATACAAAAAGAAATTCCATTCTACACATTCTTTACATTTAAATTTGGTCAAACCAGAAATATTGATAGATTATCTCACTTTTCACAGCATATCGCTCGGTTGATACTGTGGTAGTATTGCCAAATGCTCAATTCCATCGGCCGAGACAGTGTTACAGAGTACTAATATCTTTAATGACAATTCTAAATGTATGCAAATCTATTTGTCTTTGAGAGTAAATGAAGATAAAATTTTTGAAAATGAATTCTAGAATGGGGTATCAAACAAAAGCATGCACTGGAATGATTTAAAACTGGACATCTGTTACTTTTAAAATAACCTAGTATTAAGCTGTCCTACATTTTCACGCGATCATAACATGTTGTTTGTTAGCATTAGATACAGATGAGATACGATTATACTGTGTCGTCCTATTCTGTTCTCAAGTAACATTTCTTGATATTTTCATGTTAACTTCCGTATTTCTTGTGTCGAATCAAGGAATGATCAAACCGAGGATATCAACGCGAAATATTGCGATCAGACTTTATTCATTACCACTCACTAATTTATGTTTCTGTTAGCACTCATATCTAATTGCTATAGAAAATAAAAAAGAAAAATAGTGAAGCTTCAACTTTTCTGCAGTAATATGGTATCAAAGCTGTATTTAGTTCTACTTAATAAAAACATGAATAACAAATGGAGAACGCAGTTCCACACAATAAATTTTGCATCTTTTCTCGTCCAGATAGTAATTAAATACAAAATATCACGTCGGAAACAGCAAATATTCTTGCATTGAAGGTATCACGCATCTTCAAAATGTCGGAACCAGAAGTGCGCTACGACTGGTATTTAAAATGAACAAGTCTTATAATTAGGAAAAGTTGGCGTAAAAACATTAAATATTTCTATTACTGCAGATTAAAGTAATTCTATTACTATAGATTGAAACCAATAAAACCAAACCCCACAACATGAAGCAGTCTAAAAAAACAGATAAGAGTAATTACCAGGCCAAAACTAATAATGATTGCAACTCATCACTGACCACTTTATATGTCTTTAAAGTTCCTTTTCTCAGTCCTTTCATTTCATTTCTCATTAAAATGGCTGACAGAATACGATCGAAACACCCATGACAAAATAGAAAATATATTAAAGAAACCTAAATACGATCAAATTCAGTTTTTACAGTGAATACACACTGATACAGAATTACTTCATTTGTAGGATAAACACAGCAGTCCGGTCCGTAGTTGAAAAAAAATACGTCTGAACCACATTCCTATAAATCAGTAATCCGAAGTCGGTAATCCCTGTGACGAATCTGATGCGAAATAAAGTTACTGTGATAGCCCCTTATCTGTTGAACGCTAATCACTTAAATCTATAATCACTAATCCACTTACTGAATGATTTTTAGAAGGCAACATCAATAAGAGTTAGAATGAAATAATTAAGAAGAAGTTGAAATATTTGGTATCTTGACGTAGTAAAAACTGCTACTAGGATATAAATTATGCAAATTTATCTACTTGATTATACTGAGAATAGACGAAGCATAAGTTATGACAAGAATGTAGTATTTCCCGTAGTATACTTCTTACTGAACTTGCATTTCAAGAAATAGAACAAACAATTTGAAATGCCATATCACCACTCAAAATAATTTCAAGTGTTTCACATGATGTTCAATAAAACTTTTAAACTGTGGTTTGAGTGCGATGCACACCGCAGTATTGTCTTCCGTCCATAAATAGTAATCAAGATTACTATCTTGCAGCTTCTTTTCAATAGATCGTAATTCGTTTTCATTTGACACCTACAATCTATCCGTCGTACAATAATAAGTTCAAATGTGTTGCTCACTTATGTCACTCATCGCTGCTCAAAACAATTTAAAATAAACATATTCAACATAAAACATGTTTGCAACGCATGTTAAGCATCACTAAAGACATGCAATATTTAATTTTTCGATTTATAAACTGCAATTTTAATCAGTAAAAGTAGCGGAAATTCATATTCCTGACTTGTAAAAATAATACAAGCAAAATCTCCCCCACCAAGAAGTGATTTTCAACTTAAACAAAAAGCCCTAAAAACCATAATTTCTAGTCATTCCTACTATGAGTAAAACAAAGGAATATTTACCTTGAGAGTAACTTTTCTCAGATGACTAATATCTTTCATGTACTCCACTACTTCATTATCCTCACGAAATGTCCAGATGCATGCAGTCGCTGCATGTGCAGCCTGCGTTGCAACTGCACCAAGTGACCATTTTAAATCAGTAATAAGATCTGATCTCAATATCAAGTACATTATCCGTGAATCGAAACCAGGCATTCCCTAAAAGCATAGCTAGTGAATGTCTATTGATGCATACAACGAATTGTAGAGAAAGACTTCAAAACCATGATCTATTAAATTTTATATGCTTTATAGTAATGTTTCACAATTCAAAATCGTGATTTATTAAATTCTATATACTTTATAGTAATGTTTTACAGCACATCCTCCACTTCATCTTTCAAGATGAAATTTTAGAGCTTTGAAATGAACCATATTCAATAACAGCAAACAATGACATAATTCTGCTTTAATTTTTTTACTAAATAATTGTACAGTGAAGTGACACCAAACCACTCTTCCAAAAAATAAAAGACTTTAACTCACATTACAATATTTATGGACTGAACATTCCAATCCTTAACAAGAACAAATGTGGAAGACATAAATATACAATGATTGAATCAAAAAAGTTCACAGTGCTTTGCCACAAAAATTTGGTAGTGGAAAGGGACAGGTGGAGAAATTTACGTATTTTCTAGACAGGAAGAAGAAATATACATGACTGATTTTTTAAACCATGTTAGATATCAGGCTTTGATATTATGCATTCTGTTCCAGAAATGAATCACAGCATCTCAAACATTGCTCATAAATCTGAAATTATCATAAAGTTACAGATAAATTTCAAAATAACGAAAATTTCTTGTGATCCAAATATGAAAAATTCCCTCCTATGTAGTATAAAAACTGAATTACAAGTATATGCAACCAAATGAAACAATAGTTACAAAAGTACGATTTACAAAGTAAAATATGACAAACTGACCTGATCAAACATTTTTGATCCGAAACTGTAGTAAGGATCTGGCACTACTGTCACGCCCTTAGGATCGTATTTCCCCAAATATTCAATAACTGCTTTCCCTGTTGTTTGCTTACTCAGTTCTTCAAGATCTCTTAAATATGACAATTATTAATTTCAACGTAATATAGTGCAGTATTGATTCTTCAATAAATATTTTACTGGATAACATATTTTCTGAAGAACAAATGTAAAAAAGTACAAGACAAACTGAAATGTTATATTAACTTACAGAAAAGGAAGCGATATAAAATTCATGAATCATATCATAGTAACTACAGTGCAATATAAAAAATAATTATCGTATGAAACAACATTCATGGAAACCAAGAGGTTATTCTGAATAAAGAAAATTCATAGAAACATTATATATACGGCAGGATCTTAACAAACTGCTTACTACGAAGCAGCTTCAAATAATTGCATTACTAATTACATAGGATCGTTTCATGAAGTGCTTATTATGGACAAGGTTTTGAACTTACGACATATTTTCACGATCCATAGCAAATATATAGTCAAAATTTTTGAAATCTTCATAAGTTACCTGAAAAAAAATTAGAGAAGCAGATTCCTCAGGATATACAAAAGCTTCTACTTGATATACATGAGAAGTAATAATAAAATAAGAAAAAGAGGAATAAGCATAACAGATGTAGTATGATTTATGCGAAAAAAGACCTGACGAACGATGTGCTTGTAATTTGTGATTCCATGTTTAGCCAAAGTAGCCAATGTTCTGTGATCAGGAGAACCACCGGCATGAAAAT
The DNA here is from genome assembly GCA_900618365.1 of Thelazia callipaeda. NCBI lineage: Eukaryota > Metazoa > Nematoda > Chromadorea > Rhabditida > Thelaziidae > Thelazia > Thelazia callipaeda. The sequence continues at coordinate 70,030 of UYYF01004305.1, read as the reverse complement.
TAATCACTGCCGCACTGTCGACGACCCACTTATCCATTACACCTTTTTTATCGATGAGATCCAAAAAAATTCCTTCAGCCATTGGGGAACGACAAATATTACCTAAATTGAAACGGATCGAAAAGTGCAATTTCATTTACTTACTATTATCGAAATAATGGAAGCAGTCTCTTGTGCTGGTTATACATTAGGATGATGAAGAGAATGATTTAGGAAGAAATCACTAGTGCTGATTTATAGCCAGTTTTTTTTTTTGAATTTTTTAATTCAGTAGTTTGTCTTTTTCATATCTGCGCAACAGTGATGATAAAAATGGATATGACGAATCTGCCATTACTACTAAACAGTTCTTCCAAATTACTTGTTTATTCATCCACTCATACAATTCTTTCGTCAGTATTGTGACCAGAGTAAAGTAGAAAAATAATGCTGTACTTACCCAAACACACAAAGAGCACACTTTTCTTGGGTGAGTTCACTTCTGCCATCCTTGTCTCTACTTTCTGTAAGTACGAAAGTTACACCATAATTAACCTTTGAAATGACCATTAAAGAATGATCTTTTTCTTTACTCCATCATATTACTCATGTCCACTAGTGTGAACTTTTTCATCTGTACCTAAGAGTTATGTTCAAGCAGTTTGGTAGTTAGCAAGTAAGTAAATAACTAATTATCTACTTTGGAATACATCACGGCAATTAATTGTTATGATCAATCAACTAAATGATTGTGCTTCACGTTATTTCACCGCTTTCTCAACAGGCAAGTTACTGCGCGTTCTCATTTACACGAGAGAGAATACTCAAGTGAAGTGGACGTAGCAAAAAGTGAACAAGCAAGCAGCTTGCATGCATAGTTTTAGCAAAGAGGCTGCCCGGTTTTTGCTGCCGCTGACTTGGTTTCTTTCCAACACTAATCCAGCGCTGTGATAAAAAATCGCACCTCTTTAGAATGCTTAAGAAAGAAGAGGTCGGTCTGGTTCGTACTACAAGCTTGCGACAGTACTTATTCTAGCCTACACTTGTTCACTTGGCCCACACTTATACATACATATACATATACATATACATATACACACATGCCACCTGTTATGCTTGCATAGCATCACTTGAGGTTTCTTGTGTGCAAATATCTGTGCACTACAATTTGCAGTACACTACTTTCCCCTTCATCTTTCCTTATACACCAACTACTTATTGATTCAATCAATCAATCAATCAATCAATCAGTCAATCAGTCTATCTATCTATCCATCCATTCGTCTATCCATCGTACTTTACAGCAAATTTGAGTCCTATATTAATAACCAATAATAATACAACTGCACCTCACCCGACTCACTACTTACCAATTGTTTGATCAGTTGTAATGAAAATTAATCCACTCACTTTTATATACACCACCAACATTTTAATTTTATTTGCATACATGCAATTTTGACACACAACTTGGCACACATTCTAAATCTTCCCTAAGACTAATCGATCATATATTACTACAATACAATACAGTATACATAATATTGCACTGTACTTGCACAGATGAGAATTATGACGTGTTAGTTAATGTGTGCATAATTTAATAATGTGATAAATATATTGATCGATCTGCAGAGAGTGTTTAAAGTACACGTCCTTTACCAGCTAGTATTGTTTAGTGTTAGGTGCAGACAATGAAAGAAAAGAAAAGAACAAAAAGTGGAATGCATGGGAGAATATAAACAGACGGCTTGGATTAACGGTGTTTACTGGCAGCCAAGTAAATTGCAGAGAGGATTTTTGGAAAATTCTTTTAATTCCTTGGTCTGTCTATCTATCTATTAGCCACTCGTCTGGCCGTTCATTGATCCATCCATTCATTCATTTATCCATTTACCCATTCATTCATTCATTCATTTATTCATTCGTTCATCTATCTATCTATTTAATCAGGAAAGCAGACATTTATCAGTCCGTCATTTTTCCAATCGTTTCATTGTTATTTGCACCATTTCAATTATATCGCTTGAGCTGAGCTGAGCTGAGCTGAGCAGATCCGATCCAGTTCTATCAAATTTGATCTGTCTACATTGCAAATGGGTGAGTGCTAATTCGTTCATTCAGTATCTAAAGTTAGTATTGTGCCGTTAATGCAAATAAAAGTTGCTTATAAATTTGATGAATACAATCATATAAAGCTTTAATGAGCTGCTTTTTGATGCATTCTTAAACATCAGCAGACATAACATTCATTTTGTCAGATCTTTCGCAAGTTTGCGTCACTCGTATCCGGATAATAACATGACATATATGCATCAGATATATATGCAATTGCTGTGAACGACAGTTATTTTGTACAATTGCTTTTTATATTTTTCTCTGTAATGAAGGAAGTCATTCGAATGTAATGTCCAAAATGTGTTAATAAAAATTTACTCTACTAAAGGCATATTTTGAGATTTTTAGCGAATTGTATCAGGACTTACAAAGTTCTTCTGCTGATCACTTCACTGTTGCCATGCTGTAATTTCTACAGCCATAGCTGTTTTTTCAGCTCTCAAAATTGTGTCATCTTTATCTCTATTTTCAGGCTTACAATGGTTATCTCTATTTTCAGGCAAGAAATGCTGTGTATGTAAAAAAAAGTGCGTCGGGGAGATATTGAAAGCAGAAGGAGAGAAATATATCCATATTTCTTGTTTCAAATGTGCTAGTAAGTTATTAAATAGTCATTAAAATTATGCAGTTCTTTTGTCGTCTGTTTTTTCCTAGGGATTCTTACATGATTAGGAGTCAAAGAATTTTTATCTATGGAGAATCGTTTTCGCACTGTTGTGCACTACAAATTTCCTTGGAGAATCTATTTTCTTGAGAAAGTCAATGTGAGTTGATTTCGCGATATGATTATAATAATTATGTTATTGTTCCCCGAAAATTTTTTTCGTAAAGAAAACTAGGACTTATTTTTCTTTGATTTTGATTATAATAAAGAGGAAATGAAAGCTTTTAAAACCTTTTTTTCTGACTGATTAACAAGTTGATTGGGCAATCGTGCGCTGCTAGTGACAAATACAGTAAACTTTTAAAGCACTTCATAAATATATTCTTGATTTTTTATTCGTTACTCTGATCAAGCTATTCCAAGTTGGAATAATGTGTGTGTGATATGAGATTAGGTTTTGCTTGTACTTTTAATTTTACCAATAAAATCAGCAATAATAAAGTTCAGTTTTCTCTCTGATTTCTCAAGATTACAGTGACACACAGAAATATACAGTATAGAAAGTTGATTACAAACCCAACTTTTCATTCGTTTGATTTTGAAAAATCTTGCGCTATTTCTGAAGCGTATATAAGTACTCACAGTAATGTCATAACTGTTTTGCTCAATAACGGAGTGATAAAAAGCTGAATTGTTCATAAATATTTATTTTATCCTCCAATAGTTAATTTCCTTCACCTTTGATTCGTTTTTCATATAAAAGTATGTTTCTATCCTTAGCATTTATTGAAATGATTTTAAATAATTATATTTATCCAGTGCTATTCAGCAAATAAGATTTGATGTTGATCAGTGATTTACATGTTTCTAATGACTTCAAAAGTATCTTCAAATATTTAGTGATTAGTTTTACAATTTTACGATGTCATTTAGTTTAAAATAGGATTAGATTATTTTCAATTCTTTTGCTATCTATATCTATTATTTACATTGTCAAATTATAAACTGATTTTCAGAGTGCTCAAGGTCATTAAAAGAAATAGGCTATTATACGGGTCCAGAAGGGCAGTTCTTGTGTGCCGAAGATTTCCGAGCTTTAACAGTACCTTTGCAAGTAAAAGCAAAACAGCAACCTTTGAAACATGCAGACGAAACTTCTGTCGCTGCAGTCACTCCGCCAACTCCATCATCACCCCCTCCTCTGTCTCCTGCAGGTTTGAACAAGCAGTTTTCGGCAGAAAATTTTTCACTTCAAAATGTATTATTAATTTCTCTCCGTTTAACATGGATTTTAAGTTTTTTTCCAAATCTAAAAAATTTCTAGGATGTGCATCATGTGGTCAGCCACTACAGACTGGTCAGGTGTTGTTAGCACTCGAAGAACAGTGGCATGTTTGGTGCTTCAAATGTTCTGAATGTTCTGCCGTATTACAAGGAGAATATATGACACATGATGGCAAACCGTTTTGCATTCGAGATTACAACTTGAAATATGGTGTGCGCTGCTACGAATGTGATAAGTACATTGCTGGCAAAGTACTGCAGGTAAATTTTTTGATTTTGGTTTAATAGTATAAATTGCTTTGAATATATGCTGGAAAAAGTGAAATTTGGAATGATTTAATTGAAAGTTTACATCAGTGACATACAAGCGGAAAATGATTATTTGCTCTCATTATTCTCTTTTTGTAATATTTCTTAGTATTTTGGCGTTTATAAAATTTCAGGCTGGTGGTTACAAATTTCATCCAACTTGTGCTCGCTGCTCACGTTGTGGCGAACATTTTGGTGATGGACAGGAGATGTACATGCAAGGTGATGAAATTTGGCATCCAGGCTGTGAGCACAAACGAGTGACTGAAAATATTCTCGTGAGTATTTGCATTTTTCTCCATTCATCTATCGACTTACATCTTTTTTAATTTATTTAAAGTTTTTGATGCGATTGAAGGCTGATTGAATTTCTGACAACATGAGCCCAAAAAAACTGATAAATCACTCCTGTTCACTTTGCATGTAAGACAAATTAAATATTTTTTTTAGTCGTGATATTTTATATAGTTGATCATATTTTGGTGGTTTCTGAACTTCATCTACCGGAATGTGATCGGTAAAAGCTGAAATATCAATAGTAATTCTGACATTTTGACATAGTATGATTGTTTCAAGAATTTTGCTCTAAATGCTTGCAGTTTCGACATATTTGTCTCTTCCTTTCTGTTTGCAGCCAGCGTTCCATTCCGATCGTGCTCATGACGAACCGAAATATCATTCTCATTTCGGTCAGCACTTGACTTACATGTATTTATTGCCAGAAGCTGAGCAAACATATCTAAAACAACCTATTCCACCTCATCCACCACAACCTGCACAGTTTCATACTCCTCAGGGTGGTACATTTGATTTCTTTCTATCGTATTGTGATTTAAATTTTATTTCATGAATTAATTATTCAGCATTTTTGGGTACTAAAAGCATCAGTTTACTTCACTGCTTTTCAGGTCCAATAAAAATTCGCAAATCTCGATTGTCAATGCTAAAAACCGGGATGCAGCGACTAAGCAAGTTTTTATGCCAAAATTCAACATAAATTTAGGAGTGTTATTTCTAGATTTAAATAAAGTGTTTTTTTAAACGAAGTACATTTAAAGTTTCTGCTAATTAATTATGACATTTATTGATGGTATATTTATGCAAGATTGACTTTATAATTTTTTAGCTGAAGATCTCGAGAGGAATGCACCTCGTCCACGATCACCACATATGGATAATGAGGAACCAATTGAAATGGCACATTATCCGGCTGGACATGCTCCGGAACCTGGAATCGTTCCGCCGATTGAACGAGAAGACTTCCCAGCTCCGCCATATCCGTATGCAGTTGAAGGTTTTTAAATTTTTTTCATTTATCGAAAGAAAGAAAGCTTGAAGGCTTCTTAATAAAGTGGACGGTATTGTTCCGAATTCCCGTGTTTGCATGAGTAGTGGGTAGAATGATATCGAGTTTTTATTAAAGAGAGAATAAGTTAATACAGATAATATTGAAATTTAGTGGAGAAAGTGAATACTGCATTAAGTGGATATCTTCTTCAATGTTGATTAGTTGCGATTTGATCATGTGCATTTAAAAGATCGTAGTAAATTGGCAATGGATATGAGTATCAATTTTATAAATTATATTTGAAGGTAGAGAGAGAGATTGACGTGTACGGATATAAAAGCTAGAGGTTACAAGTAGAATTCCAATGTTCAGTCTCATTTCATACAATATCGTCAATTCAGCTTTCCTTTCTCATACTTTTTGTGTGAAAATTTAATGATGACTTCAAGTTTCATAAGTTCTCTTCATAAATAACGGAATTCATTTTACTTTCAGAATTAAAACGCCGTCTGTCATCCTCTTCTGTTGAAAATGATGATGATGAAATTGACTACGATGAATCAGATCGAATGGATGAAGAAAAGTTAAGAAGAGCTGTAGAACAGCTGGATATATATGACAAGGATTCCTCCATTGCTTATGTTATTAAGCAGAATCTGGAGGAATCTCATAAAAAGCAAAGGTTTTTTTTTTGCACTAATGTTTTTAGAACATTTTATATTTAGTTATATTTAACACTCGCATACGTGGCAGCTTTTGTGCGTGTTCCGTCATTAAAGGAACTCGTTATCTCAGGTTACCATTACACTGGGATCCAAGGAATGCAAGTCGAACTCCATCTGCGAAAAAGATGCCACACTTACGATTTCGTTATGATACCCCTGTGAATGCATGTTGGTTTTTAAACGTATTATATCTTCTATTTTACACAATATAAAATTAGGGATGGCAAAATGTGAAACTCTAACATTTTCTGGAAGCAAATGTTTCAAGTTTAAAAACATTATTATTTAGCACCTTCCCGTCATATTAATCGGCCGAAACCGTGGGTCTATTGGCAAGGACACACGGATAAAGCAGCTACCACATCAATTCCATTTTTTCATATTCCAAAATCGCGTGTAGGTATGACAGGGCGTGCTGCTACACTCCCAGATGGCTACCATTACGGCCAAAATGTTTCCATAGATGGCCTGGATAGAACGATTAATTCACATTTTTCTGATCGTGAGTCTCAGTCATTTCATTTACTTTTATTATGGCATTTCAGTTTCAGGTAAAGTCATTTCAAAGGAAAGAAATTTTAGAGTTATATTTAGATGACATATAACTACTCTACAATGTGTGCCAATTTTTTTGAGAACAAATTAAAATTTAAATAGGTTTTTGTCTAATTCTAGGTATAAAAGGTTTAATAAGTTACTAAAAAGTGTGTCCAAGAATTTATCGTTTCCGAAGAATGTTGGTGTTGTTAGAAAATTGAAATAAAATAATTATCAGTGATTATAGTGCTGTTTTCTGATGCTTACTAGTCAAAATTATCTCGTCGTCGTTTATATTGATATTGATAGTGTAGGAGCTTCTTTATGGTTAAAAATTTTGACTCAGTTTTAAAGTTGTCTTTTGCATATTGCTTAGAATAAGAATTCTTGATTCTTGTTTTCCTACTTTAACCATGTAATTACTGGAACAACGTAACACGTATTAAATGGACATTTATATCTTATTAATCAGGGGAATCGTGATCAACAGAACCATAATTAATATTTTCGTGTCTCTTCGCTGCTTTCAGTTATGCATTAATTTTTTAAAAATTAGGAAATTGTCAAGAGGTTATGATAACTTTAGACTTATTCTAGAGTGCTTGCGCTTGTGAAGAATGAAGTTAAATATTATTTCATAATTTTACTGTGATAATTGTATGTAAAGTGATTATCGTGATAAAATTTTGTATTAGATGAAGTTTATCAAAAATTTCAGGAGTCAGGTCTTTTTTAGGCGCATTCAGAAATAAGAATAAGTGTAGAATTTAGTTACTGCTAATTGTTGAGTCATGTATTTTTGATCTGAAAGTGATATTCAATTTAATAAAAAGAGTTCTTCTTCGTTTTCACTCAGATAAAGCATTTGAAAAATGTCTAATAGTAAGCATCATTCGTAATCTAATATATGATGGAAAGTTTCAAGGTATTTCTGAAATATGTGACGTTGTAAGATATAGTTGTAACCATTAGGATGAATATGATATATTTAAAATGAAGAATCATACTAGTATGCTAATTGTTCTCCAATTAATTAGTTTGTGTCTCTCCTAGACTTATGGTTATATGATTTTTTTTTTCATTTCGTTATGTTTTATTTGGGATCTTTATCTGTTTGCAGAATTGCTACAAGATCGTAGTGGTACCTTACCAGATGAATACCGTGGTAATGGTACTATTAATGCTGCCAGTGATAATCGTGGTACATTGAGAAGTTCTTTACCGGATATGAGTAAACCAGCAAAAATATATCCGCTAAGTGTTCTGCATACATCTAACAAAAAATTACCAGATGATGTGGATCGTGCACATTTAGAACGGCATCTAAACAGAGAACAGTTTGAGGAAACTTTCAGTATGAGTCCAATCGAATTTTATAAGTTACCAGAATGGAAAAGAATCAATTTAAAACGAAAAGCAAAGCTCTTCTGATGTTGTGTGTCTAACGAGCTCTAGCAGATTTTATAAAGATGAATGAGCCTTCGAGAGTTGGCTCTCTTTCAGTAGTTTGCAATAATTTTGAAAACAGATCATCGTAAACTAAAAAATTGCCATTAGTTTTTTAGATTTAGTTCAGTTGTTCCTAGCACAGCTGTATTTTCTTCACATCGAGTGCAATCATCTTCATGATCTATTTTGTTACCAAAAATTAAATCCAGCAAGTTTTCGGTGTGTAATGTTAGCGTACTTAATAGATACTTGGCTTCTGAATTTTTGTCATATTTGTTCAGAAATTTGCTTTAATTTTATTATCACTTGCTTTTTATATTTTCTATGTAATTTTGTCGAAGTCTGTTTGCTTTGATGTCAACCATGTATTAGTTAAACAGAGTAGTTTGTCAATAAAACTGAGCTTTGATTTTATTTAATGACTATTATGTTGGTGACAGAACAAATGATGTAATGTTGTAAAATAGTGAATTTCATAGTAGTCATGAAACTTGTTTAGTTCACCTTCAGTTTTTGGAAATTCGATTGAGATAGGATAATAAGATTAAGTTAACATAAACACGGGGATTATAGTTTTTAGTCCGTTAAAATCGATGGATTAGAATTCGAGGCTTTGTGGATAGGGCTTAGTGCATCGTGTATTGACTAGGAAAGAAGGAAAATTGACGGTTGGCATCAATAGAGTGAAGGTGTTTGGATGGACAAGAACGTAAGTACCAGGCACATCATAAAGTGATGTTGGTTGGAGAAGAGTCTTCCACTTCGACGACTGCAGCAGCTTCCTGGTTTTATCAAGAAATGCTTTATGCACATAACCGACTTCGAGAGCAGGTCTGTGCTTCTTTTTATGTTGTCTCTGTTTCCATTTTGATTGCTTATTTCCTGGTGGCTTCAGTGTAAAGCTTTTTTTTATATGCCATTTGTCCTGCTGTTTTTATCCCTTGCATTGAAAACTAATGTTTTAGGTGTTGAGTGTGAATATTTTTCTGAAAACTATTGCTTTTTGTTCCTGCTGCTGCTGTTGCTAATACTTTCCAATTGAATTTTCACATTTATGGATTTACTTGAAGATTCAGTATTCATAGTTTTAAGGGCTAATTAATAAAATCGGTTTATTTAACGATAAATACCGACTTTCGGCTAGGATTTATACCTTTGTTGTCTTTCGCATTCTTTGTCTCTGTGATAGTTTTACATATTTATTACAATAATCTCCACTCACATTCATCATTATTCATTCAGATTTTTTCTGAGCTTGAGTGTGTACAGTAGTAGTCTTGGGTTTGAAGATATTTCAAATTATTAAAACCAGATGTACAGCTCTTAATAATTGTTGTGTTCTCTATAGTCATTTGAAGAGTATAAGCAACCTCCTACATTATTTTCATTGAAATGAGTACTCGAAAGCAAATTCAGCAGTACTTTCTGCACTCAATGGAACTTTTACATGACAGCTTTCCTTCAAAATTGATGAATGCGAAAATAAGCTTTGTAGATCTATGACATGTTAGATCTCAAGTAGGAAAGTAGGAAGAACAAAACAGATCTACTGGTGTAAGAAGGATGCAGAAGTTTTCATTTCCAGTTGTTAGCGGTGGCAACATATTTCATACAAACAGTTATTTAAAGTTTCTTGTGTAAGTAACTAATAGAAAATGAGTGATATTCCTCACGGCAGCAGGAACAAGTAAATTTCCTTAAGCTTTTTATTTATTGTTATACACATTTTGATGTCTTATTAAAGTGTAGTATGTGCTTCTGCTTTCTCTCAATTATCGGTGTTTTCAATAACTTACGTTCCACATGCTAAATATTTAATGTTTCTTAAGCATAAATGTTCTTTGATCAAAGTATATATGCTTGTCAGTAAATAAATTTATATAGATCTTGCCTTTCACACAGGTTCTAATAATTTAATGCTCAAAAATTTGGAAATATCCGTTAAATATCAATATGAGATCGAGAACACGCGGTCTCAGTAAGGAATACATTGAATGACATTCCAAACTTATGACATATTTTCTCACATTTGTTTTCCCTCCAAATTTGGAGTTTTTGGTTATTTCGTATGTATTTATAAATTAAATTTTGGTTTGATTATTTATGAATCGTGCAATCGTTAGCAATTTAGTGATTGAAAAAAAAAAGATTATGATGTCTATGCAGTTTCAACTGGCATTATTAGTATTATTCGTTGCAAGGGATCGTGAAACAACAATAAAACAAAAAATTGTTGAGTAAAAGTTTTGCGTTTACGTCATTTGCCGGAATACATAAATGTCACTGAAAGAATGTAAGATTTCTCCAGACTTTCGTAATATTGTATTATTGAGCTGATTTCGGGTCAGTTTTCGAGGTTCATCAGCTTTTTGCTTGTGCAGATGAAAAGACGTGGTTGGTTGCTGATATCCTGGCTCGTGGAGTATTTGATCTGAATCTAGGATTTTAAAGTTTTTTCTCGAACGATTGTTTTTGTCTGTGGTACTCTATTGTTGATATAGCGTATTTCCAATATTGTATTTTCGATTCTAACATTACTATTATCATTGATAGACAAAAGTTTTACATTGTTAAGAGAAATTATTCAATCATCTTCTTGCTTGGAAACTTGATCCATGCACAAGAATTAGGTGAGAACTTGACTTTTTACTAATTTCTTGATTCAATGTACTACAGTATTCTCTAGCTATATATTTAACTAAATCTTTTGAGTCATTATTATCATCAGGCACTGATTTTCATTTTTCTCTAATTGTTTTATCAAAGATTTAATTATATTGAGCATGGTGCTCCACCTCTAACACTTAACGAAGAACTCTGTGGTCACGCGCAGTTATGGGCTAATAAACTTGCTGAGAAAGGACATATCGCTTTCTGTGAGCAGCAAGGTAAACAAATTCCGTTATATTTAAAATATGATCAGAGCTTTGTAATTTTTTTCATCTGAAGGAAGGTATACAATGACAGTAGCATAGGTCTGTTTGAACAGTAGCAATTATAACTAATAGCAGTCATAGAAAAAGCTCTATTTTTGCTAAAAAGTTTTGAAATGTCTTTTAAATTTTATTAAGTTTTCTTCTGGTCATTTTTAGTGAAATTTTAGAAATTCTTACATGAAAAATTTTGTAGGAATTGGTGAAAATATAACATTTTTTCCATTGGATATATCTGCAGAAAAAGTTGTTGAGCATTGGTACAGTGAACATGTGAAGTACAAATACGAAACACCAGGCTGGCAATTAGGAACCAATTACTTCACTCAGATAGTGTGGAAGGCTTCAAAAGAGGTAGAAATGAAAAAATATCCATGTTTACAGAATGCCATTGTTAATCAAGTATATTTGAGTATGAAACAATACAAGTACTAAGGTCGATGTTCGGTTGTAGAAATATGTAGAATCATGTAATTTGATATTCGTTCCCTACCCATGTCTTTGGTCAATGACAGCCTTAACATGTGTACGCAAGTTATATCATCGAACCACAAAACAATGTTTGCGAACTGAAGGCTAAGTTAAGTTGGTTGACTGTTGTTACATTTATGACTTAACACTGAATACATGTAAATTAATCCGTATCTAATAACACAGCGCGAAGTGATTATCATATAAATTCATAAGAGTTACTCTAATGTGTAACCAATGATAATTTGTCTTGAAAACAAATTCTTGTCCACTTTTTCGTGCGTAAAGAATTTCTCTCCACATAAATTTCTCATTGAAATGGAAAAATCTCCTTACTCCTGTTATCTTCAGTGAAGTTCTCAAATTTGATTCAATATTTTCGAACAGAGGTACCAGGAAGTAGTAGTTCCTGATGAACACTAGGCATGAAGATTTTTTAAGTGGAATATAAAGTTATAAAAAGACAATGTATTTTAACAGAATTTAAGAAAAAATCCAAGTAAGAATGAGAAAAGCATACATTGGATGTACGACGAATTATAGTATTAAATTTCAGATAGGCATAGGACGGTCAATAGTATGGAACGAAGCATCACAAAATATGGATGACAGTGTAAAAGGCAAAAGAGAGCAGGTGATTGTAGCATTTTATAGTCCAGCTGGAAATAATAACCGATTTGGACAATTCGCCAGCAATGTGCAGAAGCCAAGTAATATATGCACCAGTTAAATAAAACATAATATTACAGAATCTTCCATCCTCACAACAGTACTAAAAATTGAGTGACTTTTTTCCACACCATCCATCAACTATTTTTGTACAATATTCGGCGAGAGACATGGCTACTTAAACTTATTTCTAAGTTTAATACTAATCTGTTTCAGGACTATTATTACAATCAAACACATGAGTTTAGAATCTTGACTCACATGTTGTTAATTTCTATAAAAGACACATCCTAACTTCGCACATTTTATTTTGTATTCCATTAACCTTTTGTTCAATTACACACTGTACTTGAACATTGTACTCTTCTATCTTATTCATAAAAATACTATATCCATAGCTTTGATCGACAATTTTTATAGTTCATTCAAGTTACTTATTCATTTCCATCCATATACTAAGCAAACAATAATGCAAATATGTGGCTGATAGTTTGACACATCCTTCAATGTGTGATGATAAAATCAATTAACAGTATATGTATCAGAAAAAAATTACACGATTGTAAACCATTATTCACTGATGTCTGAATAAAGACATAACGAAAGTCACATGTTAATTTCTAGAGAATAATCAATTTATGTAGCTACACACTACTTTAATCAAAAGTTTATTTAGATCCTGCTAAAATTTTTAATGGGAAACATGGCTAGCAATGAATAATTTTTCATGAAATCCGAAATTACTGAACAAAACAATAGAAAGATGATTTTTTCATGCACTGCGTTTCATGGAAATTCTGTGGGAACTACCAAGTTTAGGAAAACCATGTCCTAACCTGGAAAATAAGCAAGTCTAACTTTCACATTCGACATAGGGCATTGAAAAACTTTAGGCTGGAAGCTCCAAGCTTTTTCGTCCTCGAATCACTAAATAAAAAGATTTTTAGGATGCATTAAATAATTTGAATTAAAGCTCAGTAAAATGAAGATCCTGAAAGTATCACAGGAATATCATGCGAACAAAAATCCAAACAATACAAAATAATAGATTAGTCCAACGAAAAAAGGAGCAATTAATTGTGGCTGTTCATAGACTACATATAATTCAAGTGTTTACCTCGCGTGATGTACAAGTAGAAGAAATCAGCATAAAGTGCGGTCTGTACAACACCAGCAATGACTACAATAGAATCAAAGAATTCTTCGCTGTAGTATCGATATATCCAATTTAAAATATATAGGGCCCGATACACTCCCAATGCAAATAGATAATGAGCGGTAATTGTCTCAGCACTTCCAGTACGGGACAGCATAAAAAGCTGCGGCATGATTGCAACAGCTTCCAGATATATAGAAAACGACCAAGCGATCTAATTAAAAAAATGAAAAAAGGGTTGAAGCACAGATTGAGCAACTTCAGTCAAACCATTTTCCAGTTATGAAAACCTTTTTTATAGTTCAGTTACAGATTTAAAGACATAAGTGAACCAATATCGTACTGTACATAATGCAATGGCAATCTTGCTGTAGATGGAACATAAACCGATTGTCTTACTTTAAAATTGAAGCATGACACTTGGGCCCAATTTTTAAGGGACTTATAGTGTACATCTAACTTCATTCCAAAGTTATTTATATTAGCTGGTGTCAGTCACACTAGTAATAATCGTCTAGAACTTATTCAAAGCTGTATTTTTTCTTAATCGATATTACTTTAATCTCGACAATTTATGACTATACAAGCTTTCACAGGTGATAAATAAACCAAAAAGAAAAATTTAACTTTTGAGCAAAAACTTACTTCCATAAAGCTGAAATGGTGATTTACAAAACAAGCTAGTATCACTGCTGGGATCAGCAATAGTTCTATGCGAAAAGTATCATGATTCCGGAAATAAGGTACCATTATTTTAAAAAGAACAGAGGAGTGTATCAGCTGCTTTAAACAAGCAGGAAGTAACGCAATCAAATGAAAGCAACTTTTTTTGCAGCAGTATGAAGAAAATTGTAATAAAAAGTGTAGACTGACAATTCTTGAGACGATTCGAAACCATATAATTTTATTAAGAATATACAAATGAATCTTACTTGTCGTAAGTCGCCCTAAACTTGAAAAACATCAAGTATATAGTTCCATATGAAGATATAAGAAAGAACACCTGTAAGACAATATTAAAGACTGAATTTTCGATTACATGAAGAACTTTAAGCTTGTATACCAAAATGTACAAACTAGCTAAAGAAATGAATTATTCAAATATAAGTAAACTTCTCATGTTTATCACTGACATTTCCCCATCTCGCTTTATGGAAAGAAACTCATTCGCAGTTATATAAACTACACTTGCTTTATGCATCGAACTTTTCATCGAAAGTATGTTATTTTTTCATTAAGAAAAGTGATTTTTGCAATTTAACTACGTTATCATTAAATATTAAACAGCACTTTGTTCCAAATAATACTTGTCTCAAATTTCTATTTCCAACCTGACAGAGTTCAGCTATTTGATCAAAATTTCATATTTTGTTATTTTTGTCAACCTTTTATCAAAAGATTTACTACAACAGATGTTTCCGATTGCTTTTAATCAGCAAGGCAATCACGAAAATGATAACTTTGATTGCACCAGAACTTTTTAAACACACCATTTCATCCCAGCATAACTGCTAATAGCGATAATATCAATAGAGCTTGCCGATTACTATCGTTGAAATTCAAAATGATGCACAAGCAACAAATAATTAATTACGTATCCAATACGAAAAATACTAAGTGTCAAAAATTTCTCACCTTCATAATCGTATTATATAGTGAGACGAAATTTGAAATGAGATCCAAATACCGCGAGGTAAACACAAGTGCAAACAAAATTTGTGATTTTCCCGAGAGTCCTATAACTTTATTCTTCAGAATTATCAGAAATATTTAATTAACAAAGCACTAATTTACTACTACTGCAAAAAAGAATAATCAACAAGCTTTTATAATGCAACAACTAATGAAAAAATAAGGACGAATTACTCATACCTGCACATGAACGTGACTTCCATATTTTCACTAGCAAGATAACAATGGCAATGAGATGAGAAGAATCACCGGCAAAACGAAATACATTCATCTTAACAAACAAAAGAAAACAATAACTACGCCTGTGGTAAGATTCTGAAACAATATACCAGCTAAATTCATTAAAAGCACGAATTTGTGCTTGTATTTCGTCATATATATTGATTGAATTAACAGCAAATAACTTTTGCAATATGCACTGCTCATACCTTTAAAAGAAACTACATTCAGACCAGACTTGTGCAAAGAAAATTATCTGACGTGACCATAAATAAATCAAAAGTGTATAATTTATTTTTACATGAACAAGTGATGATGAACTGAACGATCACCACACACTTAAGCGTACACTTCACAATTAAACATACTTGTGATCAAACGTAACATTTCAATTTATGCAAGTATTGGCATCCATTATCTAAATTTACATAGACAAAACTTGAACAACTGGAGCAAACCAGTTCAGAACACTGGAATAATTTACATACACTTATTTATGTGAGCATGAAATCCACAAGCAATCCACATAATCAGTTAGTGCACATAGTTCTTCATACGAATTTTCAGGGAGTAAAATGAAAAATTTTAATCCCAACGATTTAATTTATATAAAATTTTCGAATACATTTTCTAGAATCAGCTAAAATTTGGAAGTGCAAAGAGAAGGTAATGTGAAGTTTTTGAGTTCTGAGCACAGAAATATAATATTTTCACACTTTTGAGATATTGAAGCCTATTCTCGAGATATTACTATGAGTTAGATTATTTATGATAGGCTGAAATTGATGCACATAAAATATTTTAGATTGAACATTGATGATAGTTTTAATATTGCATTGACTAAATTACTGATAAATATTTGCTACAAATTAATCGTTGAATAACCTCACTATATGATGCTTAACTGCTTCACCTTGCATTCAGTATATCATTAAAATAGATCCCTTGAATTTACTGCACAAATTTCTCATCATTTCAATATTTAGTGATTGAAGTTTTGCAAGCATTCTCAGTATTTTAAAATTTTATGACGAATATATTACCTGAATTTGCCAAAAAAATTGCCGGTTGAGTAGAGCTAGCTGAAATACATGCAAATTTATTGAGATCATTACTTGATGTTAGAATGATTACTGAACACTTTGAAGAAATTATTATTGAAACTGTAATCAATAACGAAATAATCAATCAATTGAATGATTAAATAAATAAAATTCATAAATAAATGAGATACGTAACATTTTGAACACTAAACGGTACTCGATATGATATATAAAAAATAAGTAATAATGACCTGTTATTGCAATAAATCAAAACTCATACTACGCAATTCAGCAACTGGCATATAAAATTATATGCAACTGCTACTTTTAAGACTTCAGTTGATTACTTTGAATGAGTAGGAAGTTCGTAAATATTATCTGTTATGAATTATGCTAAGAAATATTATTATTCGTTCCATACTATTTTATTGCATGCAGTCTATGCTAAAAAGATTTGAAATTAGAAAGGAGTAATTTTCTAAATAATAAAAATAGTTAAAAATCAATTAGTTTTATTTTAAATACAATTACATGCATAAAAACACATACACATATACAAATTAATTGAAGTTTTAAAAATATTTTCGACATATTAAAGTTTTACAACGAATGTCTTTTGGCAGAATGCCAAATTGTCAGCTGATTTTTCATCATTGAAAGTTAATAGAATTGTTTGTTTGTATTTTAACATGTGCTTTTTGCGATGAAAGTACCAAGATCTCAACGTATTTTATGAATATTATATTTGGAACTTTCTGAATGTAATCTTTTCCATGGATGGTGGCTATGGATGCTGTTCGTCAAACTCATAACAACGCTGAGAAGCCAAATCATTTGCAGTAAGTTATTTCGCCGCCAGCTCTTCCGTTGTACCTTGTATTCCTTCATCCCCTCCACTTTTTTCTTTTCTTTATTTCATTTTTTTCATTCTTCATTTAACTTTTCGTGTTTTATCATTTCATAAATTATAGCAATTTATGTCTGCTAACTGTTGTCGTCTTTATTCAGTTATTTTATACTACCATTTGTTCATTGCAGTATTTTTTCTAATATAAACTAGTTTTGTTTTTGTTTTTTTTTTTCAAATTATTTGTTTGTTTATTTCGCGTTCGTTACATTTGTTTAATTTTAATGTACCGTTTACTTTCGATTGTGCGCGCTCTTGCATATGACGAGTTATCCCGAGAGATATATTTTGATAATTATTTAATTGTGTAATGTAATAAATTGCGTGTTAGGATATTTTAATTTCATTTAGTCTAGCTTGTTGAGTGTAGATTGTGGGCATTTTGAAGCATTACATATTCACACATTATAGTTCTGCAAGTTTTTTTTAATATGTTGGTAGTATGAAGAGCATTTTACATGCGTGTGATTTTTTGTTTCTGAATAGCCATTATTAAGTGTTTAGTATACTTTTGAAGTATAATAATTTTTAGAAACAGTTCGTAAATATTTTTGAAACCTGTGCTTTTGTGGAATTTATTTTTTTTGCCCGTCTAGGTGTGTGAGGAATCAACTAGTGCATATTAATTGCACATGTTATAGCTACCTTCGAGATTTTCGTGTGGAAGCTTGTCCTCAGTTTAAACAACATCAGTGTCAGCAGCATCGTCCTTATACTTGTTTTAATTGGCATTTTGCAAATCAGCGTAGACGTCGACCGGTAAGACGATCAGATGGTACTTTTAACTACTCAGCTGATGTGTACTGTGACAGGTATGACGAAAACACTGGTATATGCCCGGATGGAGATAGGTGTGTTCTAAAAATCTTCTGTGTTTGTTCAAATTTAAAGTAGAAGCTTGTTTGTCATAGATAATTAATTTGTTGCACACATTTTATATTTTGTAATCATTGCATTTAGTTCAGTTTAACTAATAATTTTGTTTTCAGCTGCGGTTTTCTACATCGTGTAGCTGGAGATGTCGAGCGTAAGTATCATCTTCGGTACTATAAGACAGCATTATGTGTACATCCTACAGATGCACGAGGTATTTGTACTAAAAATGGTCCTCATTGTGCATTTGCTCACAGTGTTCCAGATATTCGACAAGCCGTACATGACTGTCAGGATAACCAGAATGGCGCCTTATTAGATCCTGAAAATCGCGACAGAACGAGCTTTGTTGTTGAAGATCCATTGTGGCATGGTATTTAATTTTTTCATCATCTCAAGTATTCAAACTGCTCTATTATGTCATTGTATTGCGCTGATAAACATTTTTTAAATTTTAATTAAGTTAATTACATTCTTAATAAGCAGTTATTTAACCGTGTTATATTCTAGTGCTTGTAGATCAGGATCATGTTTTATCTTGCTACAAAACTGAACAGTGCAAGAAGCCAGCTCGTCTTTGTCGCCAGGGTTATGCATGTCCATATTATCACAACTCTAAGGATCGTCGACGACCACCTGCTGTCCATAAATACCGGTAAAAGTTTAGTATAATTTATGCAGTAATAAGTAATTAATAAGGTAGTTTATTATATTCATATTGAAATTGAAATATTTTACGTACTTCACATTAAAATTTATTGCATTGTTCGTGTTATCTATAATTTTACAGATCTACTCCTTGTCCTACAGCAAAGACAGCGGACGAATGGCTTGAACCAGAACAGTGTGAAAATGGTGATGAATGTGGTTACTGTCACACGAGGACGGAACAACAGTTTCACCCTGAAATATATAAATCAACCAAATGTAATGATATGCTTGATCATGGTTATTGTCCTCGTGCTGTATTTTGTGCTTTTGCGCACCATGATTCAGAATTACATGTTCAACGTTCACCTTATTATCGACCAAGTAACGGTTCTGATTCCTCTTTACCTCCAAAACAGGCCAGTAGTTCGACGAATTCAGGAAACGGAGAACAAACATCATCTCCAACAGGGCGTTTAGGTATTTTTTTAATTGATATTATTCGACATTGTTTATTACTTATCAAATTAAATTTGATTCATGAAAAAAAATTTCCATAGGACTTTCATATAAAACATATTCTTAAGACTTGTCCAAAATATGTTAGACTTTGTTGAATTTCTTCACATTTCAGAAAATAATATGGTGCAAACAACAACAACAATTTCAACACCCACTTATTCAGTATGTTTTTTTCTGTTGCGCATTGTTGCGTTTTGCTAATGAGAGAAATTTAAAATCGTAGAAATTCCAGGCTGTTTTAAAGCAAAAGCAAACACCAGGAAAAAATAATTTATCTAATGGAGGTGATGATGGACTTCCTAGTAGTTATCCAAAAGCTCCAGGGTTTGAACGTGTGCAGATATCGGCAAGTTTTAATTAATCGAAATTGTTTGTGTCAGGACGGTACGTTTCTTTTATTCATATGTAATTTCGCATTTCTCTTCAGCCTCAGCGTGTAGCTGATAGTGCTATTGGTCGCATACGAACTTCCTCATTAAATATGGGGCAACTCGATTTAGGTATATTTAAATTTCATTCTAGACACTCATTTCTGTCGCTTTTTTGAGTCATGACAGAATAAAGTTCACAAATTTAATGGATATTTCGGTATACGTTACGCAATTCACGTAGATAAAACTTTTCTAATTTATGTCGCTTCTTCCAAAACGGCATAAGTTTCTGGTATGACAGTTCATGGTTACTTTTTAAATAACTATGTATTCGACTTAAAGAAGGAACTTTTAGGTTATTCTGTTACGAGCGCTAATGAAACTGTCGTATCCTCTTTGCCTACTTTTTCAACGTTGGGTACAGTGACTCGATCTACGGATGCATCAATTCGTGGGCTACCACCTGCGATTGATGAACTGTTTTTGGATGACTTAACAAGCAACACGCTTTCTCCAATATCTGAACAAAAAGAGCACAAGTTACTACCCGATTTCTTCACTAGTCCACGTAAGCACCTTTTCAAAATTGTCATTGTGATTCAACCCTTGCTAAAATTTGCTTGGAAATGGTGGTATACTAATGAAAAACATTTTAATGACGTGACAGGTGTATCTTATAAAAATCAGAATGTCTTAAAAGAGGTTTTTAATCAATTCATCTATGTGTAGCAGAAAATTTACTGCATTATTCAAGTTTTTGCGAAGTTTTGATTTGCAAAATGTAACAATATTCAAGCATTTGATATATGTTAGCTTTTGATGTTTTTTCAACTGAGATAGAACGATGTATCTTTTTCATTAAAGTCGTAAAGTCTTAGTTTTCATGCATTCAGGTAATGAAAGCCAGTATTGTGAATATTCTGATTTTTATAAGATCTAAAAAACAAGGCCGTTGGTAAGTCTAAAAAACAAGGCCTAGAGATAAAGAATGAACTCCCTTGTTGCACTCTTTCAGCCATGACGTCTTCTTCACCCATGCAAATTCCCAATTCGAACTCTCCGTTTGGTTCGTCACCACTAGTTTCTCTTGGTGAGTCATTGTTTCAGCAAAGCAAATTGACAATTGACTTACCAACGGCTCCGCAACTGAAGGGATTGATGGGTCTACCATCTTCGCTAGGTTCAGGTATATAATGTTGTATGTTATTTTGAATGGCCTTGTTTATGAAGATGTAATCCCAAAAAATCATTATATCCCATTAGATTCGCTTCTTTAGTATAATTTAATTTCTGCTCTTTTGCTTCAAAATTTTGCTGTACTACAACCAAAGTTTTGTGTATGTAGATTTGTTGAAAATGGACTTAACTATTCCTCAACATGAAATGAGCAAAGAGGAGTTACAAAAAGAATTGAAAAGGAAGAGTGAAGAACTTGTGGCTCATCATCAAAAATTAACTGCTTGGGAGGAAGGTCTGAAACAGGCACGACAAGCTTGTGAGGCTTGGAAGAAGGATGCAGAATATTACCGTCAAATTGCAGAACAAGCAGAAATAGATAAAACAAAAGCAATCTATGAAAGGGACCAAGTAAATGTGTTATAATTTTGATTACATCGGATTGTATAAGTTATTTGTTTCTAAATTTTCCTTAGTTTCATCTTCAAGGTATTTTGTGAATTTAAATTTTGCGCCATATTTGTATGATGGATAAAAATTCAATCGTTTTTTAGGCTTTGATACAACTTGATTTGCTCAAGCGGGAATTGCGAGTAAACGCAGCAATTCGACCACCTTCACCTTTAGACCCCTTGCAGAACTTCTCGTCACCTATAGGGTCATTCACTTTATTCGCACCAGTAAGCCTTTCGTAATAATTTATCAACACTTGGGTGAAAGTGGCTGTTTGCTTCTTTGATATGATTATGAAATATTTATGGTATATTTCGTCTTCAGACTCTGAATTTCAGTCTTTTAACTTTACATTTTGTAAATCAATGCAGTGATCAGTAAAGTACTTTTGTTAGATTAAAACCGATAGTCAGAATGAAAGCACTGGTCCGGTGTGTGCACGTTGTGGGCGTGAAAAAACGGCTGATTCCCGGAATTCGTCTTGTCGCCTTTGCTGTAGTTGATTTCTAACATATATTTATTTGATTGTAGGAAATCGATCCTGCTATTCATGTTTCATTCTCCAATCCTGATTCTGGTGAGATATTTGATATGTTTAGAGATATTAGCTTATAAAGTTACATTATGTTTTCCTTAGCTATGTAAAGTCCTTAGTACTTCGTTGTATCTGTCAAAAACGTCGTTCTATGAGGATAAGCTTTATTGTACATACGAACTCTTTATAGAAATTTGTCACTTATCGTTTGCTGTTTGTTACGGCGGTCAAATTATAATTTTTATGTACCTATCTTTTTACTGAGCAGCTTCGGGTTTAAAGCGAACATAGATGAGATGATAGGTTAGCCAGACTGCTATAATATATATGCCCAGATGTGCTTCATCTAGTATGAACTAACATGTAAATACTGCTGAAGCCGACCGAGATCTAGTTTAGAAAGATTTAGCTGACTGTAACAAAATGCGATTCTCAGTTCCCGGTGAATTTATCACTGCCACTAACATTGAATTACAATCATATGTAGTTTAGTTGTATATGTATCCATTGAATATATCTGATTCGCCGCCGTTTTTGCATGCAGAAATTGTGCCACAATTTTATATTGTTAAGATATATTTGTTGCTTATAATTACTGTCTTTTCATTGTATCTCCCCTCCCCCGTATTTTCGAGGCACAATAATTTTCGTTTTAATTCTGAGGCACGATGAACTCTATCTTCTTGTGTCGTTCTTAGTGATTAATGAGTCATAAAGACTGTTCTACAACGTCATAAGTTCAGTTCGATAACATTTGTTGATAGATAATTTGCTAGGCCGATTTGCGTGAAAGAAGCCACAAATACACAGATCGCGATTACGCAGCAAACCCCATTGGCAGATGTGTGGTTTTTTTAAAATAACATTTCTACGAGAAAGCCATACAGATCCCTTTCCACAATTATTTAGTAATCTTAAGATTGTTTTTGTCTGCAAATCAAAGCAACTAACAAGAAAAGCTTTGGAACCGATGTAACGAATGAAATATGGCAGGAGAAGAAAATACATACAATTTTGAAGTGAAAAGAAAGCAAAATTGGAGGACGGATAGATAGGACATCTGCTAATCCTTCTTCGTACACAAGGTCCCTTCCTACTTTCATAAATCTTTATTTCTTGCCAAAGATACAGATTTTCGATACTTCTATCCAAGAATAAAATAACTGGTTACAATACATGCTATAAGTAATGACTATGCAAAGTTTCCTGATACCTTGGCAGCAAAGCGGTTTAAATGCAGGAAAATTAGGCTGTGACACAAGTTAGTCGATTTGCTTCTTCAATTCGTCGTCTAGACCGATGAACCAATGAAGTCCGATAATAGCAATAAATGAGTACCCTAACTGTGTAATACACGTATGTTGTTGAATGAAAGCATTGTAAACCAAAACAATAACCAATATGTGGTGCTGAAATTGAAAATAACTGACCAAATCAAGGGACTTAACTAACTGCTCAATACTGCAGTTTAGTAAGCAAAACATACCATTTTTAAGTAAGGAAGTTTGTTTATCCATAAGCGCATGAATTTCAGGAAGAGTAAGCAGTATGTAGGGATACGAACTGGGTCTTCACGTACAGAAAATAAACCATAATTTATTATATTCCAGATTGAACAAATGCCAAAAGGTGTATAAACCAAAATAACGTAGAAATGCAAAACAACTAAATGGATATGCGACAAAAAATACGAAAAACCATCAGTTTTTAGATTCTTTCCTGAGTTCACCAAATGCTGAAATAGAGTTCAGAGTATTCTTAAAGATGTAAAAGATTGACTAACAAAAGTTTCTATTATCTTTAGTTAAGTAATTATTTAAAGAGTAAAAGCAAGTCTTATTATGAATGAATAAAGCACAACAAAAACTTGATCTGTACTAATTTTAGACCTTAAAATTCAGTGTGTAGCATAGAAAAGTTGTGTATTTTAAAAATGATAATTATATAAAGTGTAACGCTTTTTGAAGTGATTTACCAATAAACTGGAGAATATTATTATCAGCATAGAAAAAAAACCATTGTAAAAATAATTAACAAACAACGAAACCATCGCAACCATGGCTTCATGGAAGTCAAAGCACTTAAATACTGTATCCCTAAAATGAAGCCTAACCTTCGATAATAAGTTTTTAAATCAACAGCATTAAAAAACTTGAACGGTGAAGAACTGCTATAAATCAAGTACAATTACCGATAATGCAGAATTTTTATTTTCAAATTTACAACCGATTACACTGTAAATATTTGTATTCCTAAGGTTAAAGATTATATTTAGCAAGTACTAAAAACTAAAGTTCCTGAGCATGAAATAAAAAAGTATCCATTGAAATATTGTTAACCAATAACTGGAGAATAAAATAATTATCAAGTGACTAATAAAATTGACTGCTTGTAGAGGCATAAAAAGTAAAGAAGTCACCGTTTTGAAAAGTGATTTTTTGCAACTCGAAGAAATATATCTCCTAATTTTTGAAGAACATGACTCAAACTTGCGATAATGAAAGATGAGATCAGTAAAGTGAACCAGTCAATCCTGAAACACCTAAATTTAACTGGACTTCCTTCAGACTTGTAAACTGAAAAAAAATAGTTTTAAATTATAAAATTTTTGAAAAATAACCAACATTTTAGTCCAATAAATAATGAACACATGACAAATAAAAGTAAAGCATAACACCTCCCAATCGTTGATGCTTGAAAAGTAAGTTTCTGAAAAAATTATATGTTTCAGCAAGATCTGAGATATTTAGATACAAAAGAACATTAACTTTTAGTTAAAATGATGATACAAAATTTGCATACAACTTACCAATTATAGTGGAAATTGAAAAAGAAGCAAGAAAATATATGGCTACCATAAATGGGAGAATAGATCCATACATTCGAAGTATCTGAAATTGAACAAAACTAGAAAACAAATATTAAAAAAATTTTCTGGACTCTAAACAATATATTACTTTTTTCTTCTGGTTACTATACTTTTATTAGTTCACAAATAGTCTACACAGTTTAGAGCTAATGACCTGCCATCCTTTTAAATTGAAAAAGAGCTGATAACAAGTTCAAAAGATTACTTACTACGATGAATGTATCTAAATAACTGATATCGAGATGAGCAAGATAATGACAATGTTGATTCAATATAAAAAATGCATTTGCCTCTGTATCTTCTTTATAAAGCAAATGTCCAATCATATGAAGTTCGTTTCCATCTCGAAGGCTACTCAAACGCCGCATATCCTTACTACGAAATTCAACTTTTCCGAACCAATCTACTTATGAAAAATGCAAGCAGCAAATCATGATGGCACAAATAATCCCTATGGCATTCAAAAAATATAGCCCTCGTTAAGTTATAATTTGGAAAACAGATGCTCTGAACAGAGATACAAAAATACTAGGCTCACAAACCCCAAAAATAGAGAGTGCTTGTTTCTTCTATGAATTTTCCATTAATGAAAACGAACTACTTGTGTCATTGCAAGATTTCACTTCAAGCGACAAAATAATGGCAATGACTGGAGTCTCGAAACGAAGAGGCAATAACAGTGCAAGTTCACCGCTCTTAAATTCAAATTTCCATAAGAATGTGAAAAAGCTCTTCCACAGTGACAAGAATCCAATATGAACAATCTATAACAAAATGGAATTTGAAGCTGATCTTTGCAATTAACTTGTGAAACATACTTCAGGTAAGATGAAAAAATTCACTGAAACTTTGGTTCTTATAGAACTTAACTCTCTTGGATCTTCCTCTAATACAGTGGCCTTGAAAAAATTTAGCGGCTCGAGATGTAATAAGAACTGCATAGAAACATTTGAATGTACAAGTGTATAAAAATCCCGCTTCAAACTTGATAGCGAATAAATTGGTTTTCCTGATGACGTCCATATCGACGTATCACGACTTCGGGTAATAAACAACCAAATATTTTTTGGAGTTAATAAAATAATTTTTTTAGGATGTATTTCATCATTTTTTATCTGAAAATAAAACCAAACTAAACGTGAAAATTTTCAAGCATTAGAACAATGAAAATTCAACAACTTTCAATTAAAATAGTTTTATTGACAATAACAGATTTAATAATTATGAAAACAAGGCATAATAAGTTCCACGTATAACAGCTTACATTTTGAGCTGTAAAGCTCCTCAAAAATTCCATTATAAACAAATAAAAAACTTGCGGACTTTTAAAAAAAATCAAATTTAGCACTTTTCGAACCACTGCGATGTTCAAGAACATTATTGCAAGTTCGTGTGGAAACTTATTACAAGAAAACTTATTTTTCATGCTCAATACAGACTAGACTTACGAAAACTGATTCATTAACAGCCAAAGTCAGCATATATCCACCACCTGATACTTGGATTAGCTGCCTGAATGTACCATCTGCATTGAAAATTTGTCCAACGATACTATCAACGTGACGATTAAAAAAGTCTGGATTGCGAGTATATTCAATCAAAAGACGTGAGATATATCTGAATATTGCTTAACTTTCAAAGTGATTATTTTCAACTTTACTCAGCATAACCTTTCAGGTGCTGAGTTTCATCAGAATGACAGCACAGAAAAAATTGATCAAAACAACATGCACTTGAAGCACTAAATAGCTTGATCTCCATAAACAATCTTAGAAAGTGATGAGCAAATTTCAATACAAACCTAACTAATTGATTACACCAAACGATACACAAATGATCAGTCTCCAGTTCCATGCCATCAACAGCTGTAGTTGAAACATGACGGATTCCAATGTCTAGAGTAAGATGTTCTGGTACCAGATGATCTTTTAAACCTCCTGATAATGATAATACTAAAAGATTAGCTAGTTCCTTTCGCTCTTCCCAAATATCATGCATTTTATTATAAGCATTCTTCATATACCAATCAAAAACCATTGCTGAAAGTGTACGAGAAATGAAAAATCTATTTTTCTTTTATTAAAAATAAGATAATGAAGAGTATAATATTCTTCTCATTATAAATGAGTAAAAAGTGAAAACCAAGAAATTACTTCAACCTAAATCGTACGTGGATTTTTATGCGGCGTCCCTAAGGTCACAATAAATGCAATTTTGGCAGGATCGAAATGAAAACGCAAAAGAGACCGTACAACAATACCACCCATTGAATGCCCAACAAATATAATTCCATAACGAGGAGGTGAATACATGCTCCAAATATGTGTTGCTGCTAATTTCAGATACTTGATTTGTCGCTCCAAATATAAACCCGACAGGCCAGATAATTCCTAAGCCGTAAAGATTGAAAAAAGGATGGCAAATATAAAATATAAGCGACAAAACCTGGAGATAAGAAAACAAATACTATGATGAATTGCGTGATTCTTGTCATCCCTAATGATTATGATTATAAATTCATTGTTTATTAAATAAATTCCTTTACATTTAATCTTGATTTTTATATATCTGTTTGCACGAATTTATAAACATAGGCATAGTGTAAATTATAGACAAACAAACAAACACACCTCATTAAAATCAACAGCAAATACATCAAATCTGAAGGGTAAACCTCTACTCTCAGTTTTATTTTGAAGTACTGATCCAAGAGAACGAACTTGCCGGTATGAACCAGCATTACCGGGAACAAAGATAACGGGAACTCCGCTAACCTGGCCTGTTTTCCTGAAGCAAACTAATTGTAAGCCAACAAAAAATAGAGTTGTCTAGTAGCTTCTTAACAGCTTTAATACATCAACCATTATAATTAAAAACTATTCCATACATGTAATCCAGTGCATACTGCCCTTCACCATATAAGATTGTGGAGTAGCTGCTGAAATCGTTTGAGAAGGGATATTCGACATCTACAGACTGATACTCTTTCAAAACTGTGAGATCAGTATCAATACGCTTTAAAATGAACATGCTTACTATAAATACAAATTCTGCAAACAAATTACAAATACAATTGTACAGATTTGAAATAAAATTAATTAGAAACATTTAAATATACCATAAAATTTATAATCCGATACATATGAGTCATTTTGCACAGGTTCATTCGAATCCATGGTCTGTTTCTAATCAAATAAAACAAACGGCATGTAACTGCCGTAAGAGCTAGAACTAACAGTTTTTTCAGGTGTAGTTTCATTGTCTGCAAGTTTAATTAATCTCGTCATTCTTGATAATATGTAATTTAAAGGATGATAAATAACTATACTCCAAACTCCAGTACTTAAAATAGCAATAACTAAAGTATTGAATTCAGTAAGCAGTGATTTATGCATTTCTAGAAGCAAACTTACTCGTGAAATCGCTAGATACGTCGAACACTCTGAACAAATTACATGTTATGACGAAATGCAACCTCCGACTTCAAGGAAGTGAAATGATCGAAGCGAAGCATTAATTTACATGGCCTTATAGCGAACTGTATAAATCCTGATTCTTCATAATATTGGTAATTTATTCACTAAGCAGAGTTTATTCCGGTATTGTTAGAGACAATTCAGTGGGATAAGTCAGCCAAGTTCCGGTGTAGGCAAAAGTTGACAAACAATGAGTAAATTTCCAAATCAAGATTAGTTCTTTATTATACGAATATGAAAACACTTTCTTACTTTAAACACTTTTACGTCAAAGTAAACTTTATCGCTCTGATCGTTAAAAAATACAAGAACAGTAAATAAATATTGCGCTTTCGCTTCGCCTTACAAAAAAAGTATTAGGTAGCGACAAGAGAAATAATTAAACCAAATTCAGATTTGGCACTATGCAAAAATGATACTTCGTGCTCAATTACGTTGCATTCTTTTTTATTCGCTGAGAGAAAAGTCGTAATGCTTTATTGAACAAATGACTCTAAAATCTGATCGTAAGTATAAGTTCATTATAAGTAATCATTATGCTAGGTAGTGTGAATTCAAATGTCCGAAAAACAAGAAATGCAGCATGTCATAGCAATTTCTGTTCATCGTCGTACTAATAGAAATCTATTACTTAATGCGTGGGACAATCTTGAAGAAATAAGTTTTAATATTTTAAATTGTTTGAAATTGCAACTGTATTCTAGAAAAATATATGACAACCGCACAATTACAGTTTAGAATTTGTTTAGAATTAAAAGGTTCACGAAAGCAAAGATCAAAAGGAACTGGTTTAGTCGGTGGCAAATCCTTGTGCACATTACCGAAAAATAGTCATATTCTAGTAAATAGATAAGTCATAGTCTTATTAATTCATCTTTTATTATAAAAAAGTCAAACAAATAAAAATTCTTGTAAGCGTCACGAAAAATGATGGTTGAAGAGAAATATAAATAGTGGGAGTACCAAAATGAAAAAATAATGATGTTAATGAATAACTTTTTTGCCAAAATTTTAAAAAAATAAATGATTATTTTAGCATTAAAATAGTTGAAATTTGTATAAACGAGTATGCAAAAGAATGAAAAGCGTAATAAATGAAAATAGAAATTAATAAAATGATATATAATAATTTTGTAAAAACGTAAGTTCAAGTTTTACATTTGTAAATTATTAAGTTATTGCATTAATAAGCAGATAAATTATTAATCAAGCAAAATAAGCGCAAAATAAATTTTTATGTAATGTTGTCATTATTGATTTCACACAGATGTGGTTTCGGTAAATCTGCGACAGGTAATGCATTGCCACGTTGAGCTTCCTAAAACGATCTTGTGCCAGAATGATATTAAATCAAATACAGTACTACCATAGCGCTAATTTAAAGATGAAAAATATATCAACGATCGAGCACTCTTTATAACTCTTTTTAATAACAAAATCAAATAAGATTTCCCTGGAAAAACGACTGTTAAAATATTGAATTACTGCACAACTTTATCATTATTATCTGTTTACAAATATTCTTTAACCAAATTTTACAGTATTTGTTAATGATCATAAGCCCAAAATCAAAATTGGTAAAATTATAATAATAATAATAATTAATCAATAGTAATAATAATAATAATAATAAACACTGCTATCGAATTAAAATGAAATAATAGAGAGTAATGAATGATAGCATATATGCATGTATGAAAAAAGTTTCGAAAGACAATGAAAGCAGTTGGAAAAAAAACGAAGCTAACGATAACAAAAATAATAAAAGCGTATGATCAAACGTTTAATTCTCAAAATACAAAACTTTTTTTTCAGAATAAAAGATTGAGACATTATCATGCCATGATCAACAATAATGAACATTATAAAGTAAACGAGAGATATGACTGTAGCACGATAAAAAATTTAGCAAGGTCAGTGCTGATATCTATACATTAAAACTGTTACCTTTGTCGTGAAATCGTTTTATTGCGGTATGTACAGTTAGTAGTTTGAAAACAAAAGCACATACACATACCTTTTTCATGAAATTTGCGACACTTTCGGAATATTTCTGATGGAATAATTTACTACTTCTCGTGTAAACGTGATAAGAAACACATTTAGATGGACCTGTCGTTTCCACAAAAATAACGTAATTATACTTTTTGCTTCGTTTTGGACCATAAAATACAGCACACACTAAAAAAAATGACAACTTATCATTTTTAGCTGAAAGTTAAATATTATAAAGCTTTAATTTAAATCAGTCATAAAGCACAACAGTGTTGCTCTATAGGGTGAAATAAATATATCACACTACTCAAATTCAAACTATACTGATTTGTTGAATGCAAGCATGAATTGTTATTTTATTTTGGCTTACATTAAAATAGCTAGTAACAAATTTAAATTCAAAGAATGCAATTCACTTCTCATGTTTAAACCGGTTAAATCCCATTCAAGTTCCGATCCATCTGATTTCATTGTACCAGTCATCTATAAAAGCACAAGTAAATAAACACTATTATAACAGGCATATTTGCTTTATGAAAATTTGATATTTACAAATTGTTGTTAATTTATTTACGGAATGCATACTAATACATGAGAAAATACGCCAAATCGACCATTATAAAAGAACTTACTTCAAAAAGTTCATGAAGACGTGAATCATCTCGAGAGAACATTCGCATTGAACTTGATTGCAAAACGTCCTTTCCAACTCAAATACCTAAGTACTTAATATTAAACTGCAAATTTTTTGGTCGTATTCCATCACATTAAAATTTTTAACGCATACAAAAGCTAAAATTAATCGTTAAGACATTTCTACAGCCGTAGCGACAATAAAATTTGATCAGTAGTCGACTTTTTGATACTGTGAGAACTCATTGAACTTAATTTAATAATTATAATGATATAATGAATGCGCTAAAAAGCTTTATTCATTATACTTATATGTGAACTTTTTAAAAATTTATTAGCACAGTTTTTTCTTTACTAAACTCAGTTAAATCTATTTCTTCCACGTTAATAAGAATTTCATTTATCTATAAACAAAACAATACTGGCAAAACTATACATTGTAAGCCGACACAACTTGTTTTACGCTTTGTTGGACTGAATGAAGTTATCATGTTGGATTTTAATGATACTGCATGTAAACTTAGCAATGTTGAAAAAGTTTTTTGTACAATACTTGGATTTCCATAGACCTGAAAATGAACTTATAATGAAACAGTAATGGCTTCGGGTAAATCGATTATTTTTGAATTTTATAATTACTATTACTATATGGACTACGTTTTATGCATTCATAATAATCTATTATTAGCAATGAATACTGTTTTAGAAATACAAAAATACTGATCTACACGACGTAGCTCAACCTTAATAAAAAGAAATTTAATATTAAAAATATGCAAATTTCAGTAATTTTAGTGCTGAAACAATTATTAATTTCTGTAACATACATGAAGTAAAGTTTTGTCAAATAACCTGTGTCCATGTTCCTTTTAGTTTACCAAAATTAATAGGAATACACTTATCACAAGTTTGGAACGCTTCTTCTTCATCGTATTTTCCGAAATTTCGCGAATAAGCACTTTCGAGCGTACTAAGAGAAAGGAAAAAAACATTGCTTGCGTATATGCTGATAAAAAGTTCTGGAAAAAGGATAGAGACAAAAATAATTTACTTCTTGAAATCTGCCATCGTTTCGAAAACACCTTCTGAAAGAGCTTTCTCGTAAGCTTTGGATGTTAAGTAATGCTTCAAATTATGAAGGATATTTCTTTCACTATTATTCAATTCTGCGCCATTTTTGTGAACATCAATTCGATAGACTTCTTTGAAAAAATTCTTCAGCATTTCGTCATTGTTAGTCGCCTCTTCGTAACTATCTGAAACTATTAATTTGTATTCTAAAAAATGAAATATTTCAGTGAAATTTGATTGTATTTGTGATGAAAAATGAAATAATTTTTTAAAAACAAGTAAATAATTGCACGCTGCATTCAATGAATTAGTTTGATGATAAAAATTTGATACCTCCGCTGTACTATTTAATGAGATAAAAGTTTTTACGAGTAACAAATTAAATTTTGCCGCATTACTTTTAAGCTATCTCAACTTTGTAATAATAAATGAAAGAAAATTTGCATATGCTATTAATTCATCTGAAAAGTAGACAAATAAATTTTTATGATGTATTCTTATTTATTACTGCAAAGTAATAACAGCTCAAAAAGTTTCAAATTTTCTGCTTGATTGATAATTTTTTTTGAATTTGAAGACTAGAATAAAGCTTAATTTTTTCTATAATTAAAGAAAAAAATTTTAGAACAAATATATTCAATGTATTAACTGAGGTTGAAAAGTATAAAAGCGTTCTTTATCACTTGGTAGATAATGAACCATAAATAAATTAAATGAAAAGTAACGGCAATTATAGCACTGTATGATATAGTAAAAAAAAAAGATTATTTAAATAGTACAAATATGGAATAAAAAAACCATCATACAAACTAAACATGGACATATTTGATTCACTATAGTTTAAGGAAAATTATGCATATTGAAGAGTAAAGTTATTCCATAAAAATTTTTCACCTTAAATAACTTGGAAAACTAACCATCAGTAGGTAATTCATGGTTAAGCTGGTCTCTAGCAGAAAATCGTCTTACAAAGTCATTATTCTTAGCTGTAAGTAACACATGCCCTCCGGTTTGTTGATCATACTGATATTTAGGATCAAATTCGTTTACAGCTCCCGAGTTTGTTTCATGTCGACGTTTTACATAATCATTTGTGTTCATGATGGAATCAAATGATGTAGCAGGGATTTGTTCCACGAATTCTCTTGTCTTTCTCGTTTTTGTGGAATATTTAGGTATGTTTCTTCGGTTTTTAATCTATTTTGTTGCTGTTCACAGTTATGATTTAGAAAGAAAAAGTTTACAAAGTTACTGATGAACACAAATGATTTTGGAGTCGGTAATTGAAATAATGCACTGTTCATAAAAGAATGAATTTAATGTAATTCCCAAAGTTGCAGATGTGTTATTATCTTCTTCCGTATCAAAGAAAACTTGGTACGACTTAAACGTATGATGCTATTACCAATACTTTGTAAGGAAGCGAATTCAACACACTGCATGTGCTAACAAAATAATAAAAGCAATCAAAATATGAATGAACGAAATTGAAATTAAACTTTTACGAAACTAACTGAAGCACCTATATGCTACAGTACATATATTACCTGGGTGTAATGATGTTGATAATCAAAATGTTCTGGATTCTCCTCATCATAACGTGCCAAATTTTGCTCATGATTTTGATGAAACTCATGAAATTTGTTGATCTGTTTATGATTAAATGACTTAAAGCTACTTTTAGAAGAAAAAAATACTTTCCCAAGTTGGAATTTTCGTGCATTCCAAATGAAAATATTATTAAATTCAATTGAATAATGAGGCACAAAATCTGTTAATATTTGGCTGATATCAACATGTACCATGTAGAAAGCTTGTTTTTAAGTAAGTAAGCGAAGTGATAATGATAAGCTTACAGTTAGAGGAAATGATGATGTAAAAATTTTGTTAGGCATGACTTGAGCACTCATTGCAAGCGGTTGATATTCCGTATTCAAATTTGGATCTGTAGTTATAAAACAAATGTTATGAAAATGCAACAGTTATCAAAAATGATCAAATTTTTAAATCTCAGCAAGATGCAAACGTTATACTTTGTTGACGTATTGCATTCAATGCTTCAAATGGATTTGATGACCAGGATGATACTGGATATGCTTGTGGCATCTGCAAATGTGATAAAGGCATGTTTTGATGGGCTATGGCCATTTGCATTTGAGCTGGAAGTGTAGCATAACCAGTAGGATAGATGTTATTCAGTAATGGTTGCTCATATGGATTCGCATATTGATACTGTGAAGCTGAAAAATATGCATTTGTAACTTTATTGAAAAATATTTCAAAACTAATTTAGTTATTTTTTTTCGTAAAATAAGTAATGCTGATTGCAATTTTCATGCAAAATTTATTAATGAAAGTATTTTTTTTAAAAGATCGCATATAAATGATGCATTTCTCAAAAACTGGATTATTTTTATTGATTTTACGATCATGATTAATTGATACAGATTTTCGAATAGTTTCAGTGAGTTCAAAAAATGTAGTTAGTATTATTAAAAAAAAGCAGTCTATGGATTCAAAACTTCCACACTAATGATAATTATTAAGCAAAAACTGCATTAAAAAATATGTAATTCGAAATCAAATTTTTTGACAAAAACATACAAAACAAATTATTCGGTGGTGGCAGCAAACTTTGTCGGTATGTTGCTGGTGAACGACGAACATCTGGCAATTCTTGAATAGTTTTACTTGACGAATCCAAATCTGGTAGCAGAGATTTCACAAAAGCACCAGCCAAATTTTTTGCTAGACGATCCATTACTAAATATTGTATTGAAATATAAGAGCAGAATTTTCATTATCAAGCGTGACCTTTGCTTCATAAATTGAAACTGTTTTGAAAAGTGCAATTTAACATGAGTAATTCAATGACTGTGTTAGACAGCGGTAACCTGTATGCACTGTTTAATTATTCCTTTTGTATTATTTTCGTAATCATTAAAAAAATTACGCTGTGTAATTACCAAAGCTTTTTTCAAATAAAAAATTAAATATTATATCTGCTTTGATTTAATTCTCACTTTAACCTTCATCGTAACAATAA
The DNA here is from genome assembly GCA_900618365.1 of Thelazia callipaeda. NCBI lineage: Eukaryota > Metazoa > Nematoda > Chromadorea > Rhabditida > Thelaziidae > Thelazia > Thelazia callipaeda. The sequence continues at coordinate 34,979 of UYYF01004305.1, read as the reverse complement.
ATTTAGTATAATTTAAAAATCTTTGCAGCATTAGCTAAATTATAAATTGTAAAATGATGAATGAAAAAACGAATAACTAAATAAATGAAACTCGTACTTTTATTAATTATTCCTCTAAGAAACAAGGATTTTGAATTACATCAGTAATTCTGAAACCTTACAAGTGCAATATACGACAGATTTCAAACCTGGGCTTTCAACTGTTTCTTCGCTTTGCTGTTCAGTACTCTTTTTTGTGTAAGTGTACACAATCATTTGCACAAAAATGATGAACAGTTTCATTCTGAATACCTTGTGAGTGCTGTTGATTTTAAACACACTACTGAGAGACTAAAAACGAAATTTACTTTCAAGTCTAAAATTGGTACTAGTGATTGAATTCGAAAAGTAACTGAACGATCTGTACATATTTTAATAAAATTTGAATTACAAATTTTAAGAGACTCAAATAAAATAGTCACTGACGGCAAAGTGCTGATAATGATACAATAATATATGATAATATTAATGTTGTAACCACAGAATAGTATCATTGTCCTATATTTCCATCATCAAAGGCTACTCAAATGTTTCAATGTTGACAGAAAGATTACGATGGCAAAATCCCACATTTATTTCACATCAGTCATTTCTTATATCGATATTGTTTCATGGTAGAATCTAAAATATTCTGGAATGATCTGTTTGATTCCATTTGGTTATTTCACTAAACCCATAAATTTATTTAGAAGTATCGGATCATACATAACCTTCCCCAAGAATACTTCAATTTACTAGTTTGGATCCTATTAAAAGGACAATAACTTCAAATAAATTACAAATTCTCTTCGATTCTCATTACCATCGTTTTATACTTCTCAATACAAATACTGCTGAGAATCCTGTTCAATATTTATGAAGAAATCTCAAAAATTTACAGCACTCATACTTTCAGTATGATTGGGTGCAGTTTATCATTAGTTACTGCATGTTGCTAATCTACGCTTTGCTCAGAAACGTTCACTGCAATCAGTAACAGTCACTACTAACGAAATAAAATGTATGTCTGCACTCAATCCTAAAACTAGGATCATTCCACAAGTTACTAACAATGTGAAACTGTAAGAGAAAAATTGAATCTCACTCTCAATACGCAAGACCTGTCCATAACACGTATACGTGTCAAAAATGTGGTCAGAAAATCCGATGTACCCATTACCCAACATAATATAAATCAAAATACACTAAGACTCGAGCCATCACATAACGTATAATAAATCCATCTCCAACTAGAATGGAGACTGATTTAGTTTCGACATAATTTGGAGAACCTCATTATGCTCGAGAATTCATCCAATTGCAGGATTTCAGAAATGCACCATAAATGACTGCCTCAACATATTCATTAATACTCTTGCATTTACCTGCATAACAGCTGAATCGTACCATGAAATCCAATCCATTTAAAATACAATATTTCATCAGAATTTGATGAAAAAAGTTAAACATGCATTAACATGATCAAGCACCAAAGCTTTTTAATGATAAAGTGCACAAACTAAAAAAGTGGAAGCATAAGAACAGAAACGTAAGAATAGGAGTACAAGAAAATTATGATAAGAGTATTTTGTAAGATACAGGAAAGAAAGAACAAACTAGTGGTGAAGTACAATTACGAACTGTCAAAATGGAGATATGAAAAGTAAACAAATTATCTGAGTCTTAAGAAAATAGAACGTTCTTTGATTTCAAATGCATAACAGCATAACAAGGAAAACAAAGATCTGCAAAGAATTTGATGCTTAAATGCAAATTCATTAATTATGAAGAAACAGTATCACTGGCATAATTGAACAAAGCCAAACGATGTCTCAATTGCGAAGTTCGAGCGATCGGGTCTTGAGATATCACCAATTGCAAGTCACGCATAGTAACACGCTTCGTACGAGGTCTCTGGGTCTGAACAGTTTGATGAACTTAAGCCATAAATGTTTAAAAATTGAGTATTAATAGCTGAATCGAAAACGAATTGTATTAGTGCAATCAGACTGAAAAATAACGTTTTCACGCTTTATCGTAAATAGAAACGGTATTTCTAGACTATAAAAAAGACCTGAAGAGAAATTCCAGAGGATATCGGTTGGTCTAGCGGATTGCTCATTTCTGACCACGGTTTTTTGTTAATTTTCCCGCCACCTAAAGCTGCTATTGCGGCAGCATTGGCATCACGATTTCGAGCAGCCTCCTGATCAGCTCTTTGCAACTTAAATTGAAAGTAGTAAGCAAATGATTTACAATAATGTATATAAGTTTCGTTCTTAAGATACAGATGCAGAGCTGAATTCAGTCAAATACAATAAAATTTGACCTTTACCTGCTTTGCTTTTTCTACCAAAGTTTCCTTGTCCTTTCCTCTAGTTTTACTAAGTCGAATTAATGCTTCTTTTTCACGATTTTCTTTACGTTCATAGTCTAAACGCTCTAATTCTTCTACGAAACGAAGTTGTCGACGAGCATCATCAATTGCCTGAAAAGATTGAAATATATAAGAAGAGAGCTGCATATAACATATTTAAGAAAAATAGTCGACAACAAATTAAGTTTCTTTCAAAGTAAAAAAAGTTACTCGATAATAAGGATGATTTCGTAGAGGCTCTAAACGATGCTCTGCAACAACAGCTAATTTGGTCAACATTATTCGCAATCTCGATTCTGCAGCTTGGGAAATCATAGTAATCACTTCATCTTGAGGAACACCTCCATCAGGCATTATACGCTGAATTTTACTAAAATATCCAAATTCAAATTATCTTAATGACCAGAATTTTCTGCACAGTTAAGATAAACGGATATTTTTTTCACATTAAAGGTGAAATTGTAATTTAGAAATTTGGCAACAAAATTAAGCAGATGTTTTTACAACGCATCATTATATTTGATGCCGAAAATTTACCGCGCAATTACATCTCCATTTAAAAGCTTGTGCTGAGTTTGAGTAGAAGACAATGTACGGACTTCACTTTCACTAGAAGATTCTTCTATTGAATAATCATCGCTTCCATCAGTTTTCGAATAGCTTCCCACGCTGCTATTCATCATTAAGGGTGGTGGAACAACACTAGTTGATCTCTTTAAAAAAAGTGAAGTCCCAAATATGTTTCAATTGAAGCAAACAACTCCTCTTCACCAGTAAAATAGCCTTTAAGCAACAAGTAAATTCAACGTAAACATTCAGGGACTATAACATACGCATTCATTTGAAAAAAAAATTAGATGAAAAATCTATTTCAGTTTTTACAATAGAAATATTAAGCAATTCTACCTGTGACATGTAAGAATTCTCGTTGTTTGTACGCTGCGCATTATTTGCATTCCACTGCGGAGTAGAATGAGAAATATCAAGAATTGTTGGCTGTTGCGGAATTGAACCACTAATTCCTTCGATAACTACTTCACCTTTTTGTAATGCTGACCGTAGCGCTGGTAAAGTCTTAAATGACGTTATACTGATTTAGAACTGCAGCAATTTAATACTTGGTAAGTAGAACGTTACTTCATTCTTTATTCTGATAATGGATTGATTAGAAAGTTGGATGAGAAGTCGTTAACTAATGAAGAAAATCGAACAATTTTTGAGGAGTCACCAAAAGAATGGGAACATTCGAAGTAAAAACTTATAAATAAAGAGGGCTAGACAATTTTTTATGATCATTTGACGCAGTTACCAGTAAAATGAAAATAATATCGAGCTTGAGTATTAATGAAAAAACCAACAATATAATATATTAGAATTTTGTGTCGGTAATACTTCAAATACAAATGTGCTAGCATTTATTGAAGAAATTAGAACATTAGTTATAGAATCGAATAAATTAAAAAAATACTCTCTGCAAAAATGGAAGTAAATGAGGCTGCGCTTGTGAACGCAAAGCTTCTTGTAGACGGCTGGTAAAAACTTCTGGAGGCATTGAACCGTAAATAACAAACTGAAATAAAATACCATACCTAGTACGATTCATTAATGATTAATACAACTATTGTTACACGAGAAGAATTTATTTTAAACAAATTTTCTTATCATTATCGCATATAATAAAAATTTAATGTAATTTACTTTAACAAGTTCAGTAACACGCATAGCAGTTTGTTGTCCTTGTTGTTGATCTGGTTGTTGCGAGAGATGTATGAGTGTCTTAAAGAAGCGAGCACACTTAGAAACCATGCTCGCTTGCTCAGCAGCACTTGTAGTACGCATCTGCTGACTTTGTATATTGTTACCTGGATGTAGGATAGAAACCAATACATGCCAATTTTACAAAATTTTTATTCTATCATGACTTAAATGCACAGTTCTTTAAACAACGTCCTTTTCGTAAATTAAACAAAAAGCAACAGCCTGAACTGAGAAGAAATAAATTATAAAGGCTGCATAATTACGAAAGAATTTGAATAACTGCATCCAGTGAATAAAAAAAATAAGTATGCTTCAAATCATTACCTTGGTTCAACATGACATACTGCACGGGGCGTAGCTGCATTTCCTGATTGTTCAACTGCGAATCGAACGATGGCGTCGAAGCCTAAAATTATGGCTGAGGAAATATGGAATCACAAAAGTTTTACAACCATTTTACATCAAATACATTGAAAACTCACGGATGACGTCAAACATGAACTTCGCGGAAGATTTGAACGACTGTTTTCACCTAAAACTGGACCTGGAACTATCCGAAAACGTGGGCCACTAGTTGATGACGAAACGGGTGGAGAAACTGCTTCACCCATAAAGTACTGTAAATGCAAGAGAAAACTTTAAACTGCAGAAAAGTGAAATTGAGCGAATTCTCCAAAACCTGCCAAAATCTCAAAAACGAGGGTGATATCTAAAACAGCATCTCCATAATTCTTCCATTACGGGGCAGCTAAGCATTTCATAATTATTTCCTGGTTATTAATGTCATAACATAATACTATCTTATTTCTCAGCAGAGATAGAAAATCAATAAGATTATCATGAGGTTGGCCATAAAAGCCTAAAAAAGTGCTTACTAGGCTAGCCATTTCATCAAACCATCTTTTTTAAATACATCAGATCGAAAGTGTGATGTTTGATTTTAGTAGTTCTTTCGATTTGCTTGAAGCTATTCGCAACACGTCCCGCTTGCATCCATATTTTGCTATCACAGGAAGATTAAATGAATATCAAATAGCAAGTGCAACAAAAACAATGCTGACTTAAAATGAGCAAGTGCAGTTCCGTGTGTGTCGACCAAATCACCTTCGTCCCTCGAATTTATATGTTGAGACAATCGAGTAATTATTCGTATGAAGACCAACTATACGTAGATTGAAGACTAACTTTATTTCAGTAAAAGAACAATAAGTAGCAAATCCATAACTAACAGTGCAACAGTAGCCATCGGTGTGAAGATTATCACTGTTTAAGAAACGGAGGAAATAATAGGCTGATTACTGAGAGTCATATAAAATTTTAAAACTAAAGATTGCACTAATGACTACAATAAAGTCTCAAATTCAAGTCTTACCAAACATAAAAATAATTTGTGTATTACCTGACGATAAAAGAGAGGTAAAAACCCAGACATATAGTAATCATGGAGCTCATCCATAACGACGTAACGAACAGGCTGTGCGTTGACAAAATATGGTATTAGCTCATGCTAGCTATCAGTATAGATATGCAAATTTTAAATACATTTTCTTACCCCATTTTTCTTTCTCAGAAGGAAATACGTATTTGCGGTGAAAAAAGAACTAGAGGAACGTGTTAGAGAAGTTTATTTGTATGCAAATTCTTCTCAAACTTAGACACGTCATCTCTACAATATCAAATAAAACATCCTGAAACATTTTGAACTTTCTAAACTTGCGCACACAGCCTTCGATATTAATTTTTAAGCTCTGTAAGTTAGCTCGTCTCAAACGTGATGTGTCTTAAGTCTAAATATTCTTAAATCCAATCTTATCATACAGTGAATAAATAGAGGTGAGTTTAAGGGAAGTAGAAAATGAAAAAACAAAGACTGCAGCTGACACCACCTTGTAATAGCTGTTAAAGTGCCTTTAATTATTTTCAGGACTTGATAAGATTCTCAACTAAGTCACAAAAAGTATGTCACAAGTTAGGTAAAGCTTCGACTGCATTGTATGAAGATTAATCTTTATGAATGAATAATTTCTTTGTAACTACTACTTTTCTTACAAAATATTTTGCAGAAAAATAGATCTCTTTTTTTAATTAAAAATGATAAATCGACTGCACTTATCATTTCTTCAAACGAAAACTTAGAAATATGCAAAACCTTGGCTGTCCTTAACAGTTTCTAAAAGCAAAAGTCCAATATCTAGCAAACTATTCTATGCCTTATGTAGAAAAATTAAAAAACCATAAATTTTAAAAAATGTTGATACAAAAACTACGATCATTGCTTTTGCTTTTAAAAAATTACAGCTTAAGTCACTGCCAAGTACATAACATAAGTCAACATTTAAAGTACAAATAATGAATAATAAAAACATTTCAAGGTTCATTCTTCTGTGCACATGATAGTTACAGCAAATTTTCCATGCAAAAAAGATAATTAAAATATAAGCATAGCTAAAAGACTATAAATCCATTTGCAAAGCCATCAACGAGAAGTATTTAAAGGCGTTAATTTTGCTGCCAGTAGAAAGGGATTGTCAGGTGAGCACTTGCTTGCTCAAATGCAAGTAAGCAATGTACTTCATTGTACATACTATATTCATACCCTTCCTGGAATTCATGCAAGCAACGCAAAATAACAAGCAAATAATGGCATGCAGAACTAAAACAAGCTACACATAACATCGAACGCAGCTCAGGAAACAGAAATACAAGATAAACAAAATGTTTTAAACGCTTCCGAAAGCATCAAAAATAGGGAAGTTTTTCATCAGAAAATTGCATAAATAAAGCGTGTATCAAAATAGTCATAGAAAAGTGACCATACATCATCCGTGTTGCTTATATTTACAAACTTGTAATTTCGATGTAAACACATGCAGATTACAAGTTTTGAAACAAAACGAGTACCTACTCAATTTTTTTCATTATTACACTTTATAATATATAAACCACGTGAACCATTATCCATATGGCGTAATGCACACCATCATATCACTTACTTTACTATACTTCACGAAAAGCAGCCATTGTAGAACTGGACAAGTATGAATAACAGACAACAAAGTACAACGAGTAAGACAGCGTGATGTGCTTATTGTTAGCAATAATTTCTGAAATATCAGCAACACAAATCATGTATATGGTAATCATCTTTCACTGGAAAACAACAAACTTTTATCAACAAAAATTTTTAGCAGATACTCAACTTTCCCCAGCTGATAGCAACTTCACCCAACAGATAACAAGCTTTGCTAGATAAACAACAAATTCTTTAAGCAGATAATGAACACTTCTTTGTTGCCTTTCTAGAATCACAATAAGTTCCCTGCTGACGCAGCAACTCATGTTACCTAGCAATCCACTCTAAAGTCCCCGCCCTAAAACCCTAAAATATACTAGAGAGATTTATCATCACACCAAACCCTGCACAGTTTGCTCACAATCATTTTAACGCTACTGGTTGATATTCAAATTGCAACATAACAAATAGAAACAATGAAGTGCAAGTAGTGAGAGAGAACGCGAAAAAAGAGGTCAAGTTAAAGTACTTTTTACAATTAGTCACATTTTGACCTGATTGTGAGCTTGTTTGGTCATAAAATGATATGGCAAGTACTTATTATTTTGGTGGCATTATTAACTGTGGTATATATATTGAAGAAAGTCCTACGTCCCAAAATTATGCAGTGTTATTCGCTTGATGTTGACGTCTCTTCCAGTAAGTTTGTTTTTCAAAATTGAAGATAATTCATTTGATAGATTGTTTGTCTTCTTTTAGTCATAATCGAAATTACTGAATTTTATTAAAATAGGACTATTTTACTTAGGTGGACATCACTTTGTCAGCATTTGTGACGACAATATGAGCTATTATTGCAATTACTGTGAGAATGGAATGCGAACAGGCATGCAATGTGATTACTGCGGAGTTATGGTTGATTGTTTAGCTTGCCTTCGAATGCTTTCAAACGATCTTAATTGTAAAGTAATTCCTAAATCGACAGGTGGAGAAATTATGCATCATTGGGTGAATCTTACCATCTTTTACTGTTGATTAACAAAGCTGACAGTAGAAGGTCAAGATTCACTACCAATTGAATAATTTTTCAAGTTTTATTAGCAAATTTTTTCATTTTGCTCAAAAAATTTTTTCCTTTAGGTCCATGGAAATTTGCCGTCCAGTAGTATTTGCGATGTTTGTAAAGAAGAATGTGGTGATGGTGTAGGACTGGTGGATTCTCGATGCGCTTTTTGTCAAGTTAGTCATATTTTTGCATTCCAGTGTAATGTAGAAAAAAATCTAATTTATTGTAAGTTTCAAGATTTCAGTTTACTGTGCATGCACAATGTAAGCAGTTAATGAATGAATTGTGCAATATGGGTGTCAATTGGGATTTCATTGTTCCACCAACTTGTGTTACAGTGCGTAAAGTTGGAAGTCGTCGCAATAAACATGTCTGAATTTTAGTTTCAGTCTTAAATATTCATTAAATATTCATTTTGTTCAGTCATAATCAATAGTTTAAAACTGAGTATTTTCATTATCACTTTTTTTTCAAAGTTTATCAATTAATCCGTTAATTCTGTGTTTACTCTGTAATAAGCACATTTATTAATTGCGTACTTGATTTAAGAGTTTTACCTTTGACTTTCCTAAAAGTGATTAAGTGAATTTTAGACCACTCACTTGAATTAATGTTTGTTGTACAGAAGACTAATTTTACGCAATTAATACTTTTGATACCTAGATATCAATTTTAATGTTTTTTTAGCCAGTTGTTGATTCAATTCGTCGGCCGGAAAATACTGATTGCTCATCATGGAAGCCACTTTTTGTTATTGTTAATCCAATTAGTGGTGGAGCAGAAGGATTTGCTACGTTACGAGCTTTTCGAATGCTTCTTCATCCAGTTCAGGTAATAGATTGTTGAACTATATAAAACAAATTCAGGAATGAGTTTAAGCTGGAGTGGATAATAAATTTTTTAGAATTTTGAGTTGCAAATTTTTATTTCTCTTGTATTTCTCAACACTAATCTTTCATGTTCATTATTGTGCACATTGTTGAATTCAAGGATGCAATTTTATTCGCCATTTGAATTTTACGGTTTTTCCATTATTCCAGGTTATAAATATTCAGCAAATTACAGTTGGAACAGCACTTCGTTGGGTCAATTTGTACCCTGATGTCGATTGTCGCATCATTGTTGCTGGTGGTGATGGCACCATTTCTTTAGCTTTGGATGCCATTAGCGAGTTACATCGAAAACTACCCGTAGCTATTTTGCCACTGGGAACTGGTAATGATCTGAGCCGCACTCTAGGATGGGGCTCTAGTCGTGAAGGACCTGTTAATTTTTTTGAGGTTCTCTGGAGTTAAATATTTTAAAAGTTTTCTTTCTAGCAAAAACATTTCTTAATTTTTACTGTCTATAATAATCGTGACTGTAATGATGTGTAGATCTTTGGGCACTTCCATATTCCAGGATATTACATGAATTTGCCAGCAAAGAAAGAACATGAAAAAAAATTGCTGCAACTTACAGTTTTGCCGTGATTTGAGAAGTGCCAAGATGGTGAACTTAGATAGATGGACCATTGATGTTATTCACAAAAGACGCTTTGGTGTCCGAGCCAAAAACAAACAGTTTAGTATGGTGAATTATATCTCTGTCGGTGTGGATGCTTGTGTTACTTATGGTAAGAGTGTTTCTTAAAACTTATACATACCATCTAATTATCTAGCAAAAAATAAGCTGAATATTTGGGGAAATATAGCGCGAATTTTATTTGAGTGTTATGCTATTCATTGTGAAAGGATTGTAATTATTGGCGATCATGGTAATATTATTAGATTATTAGTCTAAGGTCGTATATTCTTTAATTTTGCCGTTACAAACTTTTGGGGTCTCTTAATGTTATTAGTAGAAAGAATTTTGAAGTCAGTTACACAATATGCATCAAATTTTGACGGGGATTCTTGTGTAAACAGAATTGGTAGGATGTTTAAACATTCGTTTGTAGGCATGCAGTCAACTCGGGATTATATTCGTAAAATGGTGTCGTCTCGGTTCCTGAACAAAGTTCTGTTTTTTACTTTTGGAACAAAGGTAATTTTTGTCATAAAAGATGAAATGTAGCTAGAAAGGGATTTAAATTTTATAACTGTTGTCATTTTGTCATAAGAAGCTGCAAATGTAATTCCACTGTTAGTTGAGGATGTATTGGAGCATGCATGTGCCAATCTAAATCAGAAAATTGAATTAACCGTTGATGGTGAAATCATTCCTCTACCATCAATAGAAGGCTTAACCGTTCTAAATATTCCGTTTTGGGGTGCAGGAGTACGACCTTGCATCGACTTATTTTCTCAGCAAGCTATAGATGATGGTAAACTTGAATGTTTCTTTGCATTTGTTTTGAGTGCATGAAAATAATATTTGAGATCATGCAGTATGGAACTTAAACATTCATTTAGCTATTAAAGTTATCAGTGTATTGTTTTTCTTATCAGTTTCTTAGTACTTCTAAGATTCATAAACATCACATAGTTTTCTTGCAAACATTGCAAATTTAGGGTTGAATTTATTTTCAGTTGATAAGCAATTAGTAAATTTTTCTGTTTTTAATTCAAATATTTTTTAATTGTAGGGAAGTTTGAAGTTTTTGGGATACGGTCTTCATTTCACATTGCACAAATGCAAATTGGTGTTTCTCAAGGCATTCCTCTTGCTCAAGGACATACTCTAAAGCTAAGAATTTTCGATGCAACATTACCAATGCAATGTGATGGTGAAGCTTGGCTGCAATTACCTGGTATAATGCGTATTACACATAAAGATCAGGCTCTAATGTTAATGCACATAAATAAGCAAACTGAGCAAGACCATCATTCAGGAATTTTATGAGTGCTTTAAAAAAGCTATATTTTAATAAGTTATTTGTTTTTTTTGTTTTTGATGTATTTGCTTAAAAACTGTTACAGTATTATAGAGTTATGTGTTACGTTATAATATTATATTTTAGTGTATTTTACTCAGGATTTCAGCGTTGCTTATTTTAAACTTGTTGGGTCTCTGTATGCAAATTTGATTGCCTTTTCCATTTTTTAATTTAGATCTTTATTGTGAATCGCTTTGTTGAATCGAAAAGCAATAAAATTGTTACTTTATTAAAATAGTTACAATGATTTAAAAATTTCGAAAAAGTGTAAAAAGTATATTTCAGTGAGTGGCTCTTTGATTTCGTTATGGCAATTTTATGTATCATTCATTTTGTCTGAAAACTTTCCTTATATTTATTACTTATTCCAAGTTTCTGTATTTATCTGGACATCTTTTTTTGCTTTTCATAGCTGATCATATTTCCTATATTTATTTCAATCATGATTCTTCCTATATCGGCATTTTTTGGTATGTTTTTTGAAGCTGTTTTCTCCTGCTAGTTGATTTCGCTTTTACTTATGGCATAAGGCAAATCTGATATTTTTATTGAATTTAGCTTTACTTCATCTTACTCAAAATTTCGTAAAATAAATCTCGTTTAAATAGGATCAGGGAAAATTTTTCTGTACAAAATGATTGTGCAGGTCTACCGCGTTCAAAGGTTCTTTTTAGACGAAATCAACTTGATATGAAGTATATGTCTTTGAATTTTTCTTAATGTAAACAGAAATAACTGTACTATTTCCGTATTGTTGTTAGCTCTTACCGTAGTATAGTTTTATGTAATTAGGAGTCACGCAGTTTTGTCTGTGTAAATGATCTCAGTCATTGTGAGAAATTATTGCTAGTATATTTATGTGCATTGTTACCATATTACTATGCATTATCTCGTTATAAGTAAAAATTTTTGTTTACAGAATATAATAAATTATTTGAGATCGCGAGTTTTCAACCGTACTATCTTATCAATCAATGATATATGTTTTTGTCAAAACAATATTTCCATTTTTCGACGTCATGTATTGGGGACGAATTTAATTTCGAACTTCTTTATTTTCATGAATTTCGTTGTTATTTTTGCATAAATTTCATATTTCGAAAGGGAAAGAAAATGCATACGGATGATGAGAGCGAAATTGAATGTACTGTAGCTAAACGTGTGGCTTCTTTTACCATTGAATCAGATAGTCAAGCAGAAGGAAGTATACCTCGAGAGTTTGAGCGTATGAAGCGAAAGAGAAAGATTGTGAAGCGACGAACTCTATGTGATGATATGGATATTGATGTATTTACTTCTGGATCAAATGTTACAACTAAAAGCAGTATGGAATTTAGTTTTTTTCGTGTTTATTCTTCTCCGATTATCGTGAATAATTAATAAAAATTATTGGAAAGTTTAATGGTAGCATTAATTTAGGAATGGACTGGAATGGTATTTGCTCTACGAGTGAACTCTCATCATCTGATACATGCTCTTCAGATGGTCGTGAAGCAGATGATGAACAGTCAGATTGGGTTGAGTCTTCAAATAATGATGAAAATTTTCATGTTCCACAGACTTCTGCAAAGCAACAATTCCTTCTCAAGTAATTATATTCTATTATCCTGTTCTCATTCTTCTTTTACACTGAAAAAGTACGGGTTTTGTCTCGCTTTATTAAAGAAGTAAATTTTAGGCCATGTATAGCACTAGGAGCATTACAGCGAAAACTTGAAAGATTCATTCGCGATCAAGGCCAACGTGAAATTATTGTGAGACACTGGGTCAATTTCCGACAGGTAATTTATTGTTTCTTTAGAATTTGAACAAGATTCAAAAACTGTTTTTTCTATACAAAAATCTTCTTTAATTTTTTTGTGGATGAAATTATGCACATTTCCTTGTAGATCAGTCTTGTGCTACAATTTTTTGGTGTAGAAGTATTGAAAAGAGGACGCGGGACAGTTATCTTGAAGAAAACTCGATAAATGATAAACTATATTGTCGTTGAGAATATCAGGCGTTATGTTTCTGTATTTGTTGTCAATACTGATGCATAACTTTGGAATTTCATTTATGTGTTTTGTTTTTACTACCAGTTTATCTTTCGAAAACTTTCTTTTAATGAATAAAAGTCTCTTTTTTAACCAATATTACGATGTCCGTAGTTAGTGTTATTCTTTCAATTTGCTCTTATTTTTACGTAGAAATGATCCGATTTTTTATCGCATTATTAGTTTTATGTTTTCAGGTGGTTATTTGTTTGAAATCTTGTCTATTTCTGTAGGAGTGATCAAATAGAACTAGTTTGATGGGGTATGATAATTAAAGTGATTGCCTTTGTAAGCTCATTCTGGGGAATATAAATTCATTTACTATTTATTTTAAGCATTATCGGCACGTGTCATAGCACACCCTGAGCATAGTTGCAGATTTTTGAAGTTTTACGTATGTCAGAAGAAAGACATTTGTTTGGCCGAAGACGATTAACTTTAAAAGTGTAAGTTTTACTTTTTTAATTTGTAGATAAACCTAAAACCAAATGTAATGGTTCTGTTAAAGGTTTTTGTTGATCATTTTCTAATGTATCGGGTTTTCTCTGTACATAGAACTGCTATACTGTTTGATGGGGTTCTAAAGAACAAGAGTGAAAGGACCATTTCATAAGTCTATCACTCGAAGAGTATGAAAGATAAAGGTATTTTTCGATGCAGGATTTAATTTCTGGCAGATTTTCTTCTGTAATGTATTTTTTTGTAATACTCCGTGTATTGTACAGGTTGGCGTGCTTGTGGGACTGGTCATATTTGGTGTCTGAGTAATTCAGGTTTCTTTTAGACTTGCTGGAGCTACCGTTAAACAAGTTGCTTCTTCTTGTTCTGTAGGAGAAGCAACCTGTTTATCTGTACGCTTATGATATATTTATTTTGTCAGTTGTACATAGTAACAATTCTAGTGAGTTTGAAACGGCGCTAACAGACACATTTACTACGGATAGTTTCGTAAATCTGGTCGATGAAGCCATAAGTGTAATTCTGGGCAAAGCAGCACCGTGTTATTCGTTTGGTCCGTTTGACGAGATCAGTCATAAAGGATCAGTAGTTGTGGAAACAAGGGACATACATCTCATTTGGGCTGCGCTTTCAATTTATGGACGTTTTTTTGATAAGCCTGTCGCCTTACATCTTTTATCGGTTAACCATGAATCGTTTTATGCATATTAGATTGAAAGTAATTAAGAATACCTAGTCAGGATTATTGTTACGATTATTTTCCGTTAACTGTGAATTCGCCTGATGTGAAAGAAACATGAGTCGTACTTTTATGTGCTCTGTTTTCTGGAGTACTTTTATCATACAACCAAATAGATAATGTAATTTCATGAAGTTTATGAAAGGCATGCTACATTGTTAAAATTATGCCCAGTATTTTATTTATCTCGCATTTCTGGTAGTTTTTAAACGGCATGAATGACTTGCCGTAGTGAAAATATCTTAAAAGCGATGTTCTTTCAGTTGACAGAAGTTGCAGAATAGAATGGATATCTTCTTCCTCGTATCGTGCTTTACATTTGTTGTGATTTTCATTTATGGTTTGCTGTTAATTTTAGTATACATTTCATTACCCCGAAAGGAACCACTAATCTTTAAAGGGAAACATGCATTAATTACAGGTAAATCATTTACTTGATCTGGCTGAGTGTGCAGACTTCTTATTTTCATTGTTCTGTATCCCCTTTAAATTCAATAAGCCGTGCATTTCTTTTAGTTAATTATTCTAACTAGCAGATTTGTATCAAGGTTTGGATTACTTTAAAGTTAAGCTTTCTCTTGATTTGATTATTGAAATTTCTTGGTTCACTGTTTTTCCATATAACACATTATTCAGCTCTGATTAATCTTATTTGAACGATGAATAATAAGTCATTAATTTGTAGGTGGATCAAAAGGAATCGGAAAGGCTATAGCTTTGGCTTTCATAGAGCGTGATTGTTCTGTCTCTTTGCTTGCACGTGATGAGGATCAGCTCAAACAAACGTGCAATGAATTAAATGCGTTTGCAAAATCCAAACAAAATAATGCAGTTGCGAGATACTACAGTATTGATGTTACTTTACCCTACGAAGTAGTAAGATATATTAGCTATTTTTTATTAATTAAAGGTTACAGCACGTCCAGAATATTTATTTTAGAGCTCTGGGAACATCCAAGTTTGATTCTTTTTATGTTGGGATTTGCTTAAAGTTTTTAAGTTTTTCATGTGAAGATAGAAATCAGTACTTATTATGAATTAATTTTTAGCTGGAATCAGTAGTTAAAAAAGCAGAGAACGAACTCGGGGATATTAATATTCTTGTTAATAATGTCGGCCTTGCAGTACAAGGAACATTTGATTCGCTAGATATATCATTATTCGAGCAGCAAATGCGTCTAAATTTCTTAAGCGCGGTTTTTTTTTGTGGTTTCGTGTGCGAGATTGTAATGAAATTTCTCCTTTTTCAATCTGATTTGTTTTCAAGAAGTCACGATATTTTTTGGATGTAGAAATCTCTATATTTTTATGGCAACAAAATAATTACTGATAAATAACATCATTTATTCAGGTGCATTTAACGAAAACAGTAGTATCGAAAATGAAAATAGCTAGAAGTGGTCATATTATTTTTGTGAATTCTGCCGCAGGTCGATGTCCAGTTTGGGGATATACTGCCTATGGAGCAACGAAATTCGCTTTGCAAGGTTTTGCTAACGCATTGCATATGGAATTACTTCCGTATCATGTACAAGTTTTATCGATTTATCCTCCAAATACAAATACTGAAGGTTACCAGGTTTGAGTTTTTAAAATTTACTGTTCAAAAAATCGTTGAGTTATTGGACGACACTTTTACCTTTTTCTCAAATATTAAAATGTGAAAGTTCAGAATTTTTTCTGAAATTTGAAAGATAAATTGGTAACCATGGCTGTAATAAATTTTTATTGAAGCGTGAGATGTTGTCTATGCCAAAAGAACTGCAAGAAATTTCTGCTAGTGCAGGATTGTTTGAACCCAAGGCAGTTGCGGAACATCTGATGTATGATTTATCTTTTGGTAACTCTAATACGTATGTTGGTCTAGAAGGCTGTGTACTTGGAGACTTGTCGGCGGGTGGTGGTCCAGAAAAAAGCTTCATGCGTGCTCTCACTCAGGTAAATATATTATTTCTTTTTTTTTATTTCCACTCACACTTCCCAACTCATTTTTGAAACTTTAGGTTCTGTTTGCTGGATTATTTCGAGCTGCTATGCTTATTTACATTGGTAAATTTAACCGGATAGTAATGCAATCTAAGCTAAAATGATGACAGCTACATTGATGTAATTGATGGTTTCTGCTAGTATGCCCGTTCTGTTTTGTTTTTTCTATTATCAAAATTTTCTGTATTTTAAACCTATGGTCGTTATGGAATTTATTATGCTTGAATAGTCGTTTTGAAGTCATTCGCATTGTGAAGAATCACTGAACTTCATTAGATAATGAGAAGCTAGAATAAACATAAATTGTGAGTCAGATTCGAAGGTATAAGATCACAACTTATAAGTTTGAAGAGAAATTATAGCTTTTCTACGTAACTGCTTGATCAGTGCTGAAAAATAGTTTCTGGTTTCACATTCATCCTAAGCGTGTAATTTGCAATACGGTGCTCCATTTCTAGCATAAAAATTCTCCCCTTCTAAGTTTACATTGCAACTCTGAAATGCAATTCAAGGTGATTTATCAAGAAGATAAATGTTTTTCGATTAAAAATTGACTTTGGGCTGAATATAAACTTTTTATTTTGCTGTGCTCCATTACATGGATTTGTAAACGATAAAATATTAGACTTTCGTACTCTAATATACATCGCAGTCATCAGGTGCAGTCGTTGTTCATTTTTACTCAAAGCCATGAATTTATAAAACTCACTGTGCAGTTGAAGCAGTTGGAGTGAAATGCAGCACCAAGTGCTTCCACCCATCTATCACCGGCTTCTATTGGATAATGGCATGACACGCATTTCGTTGTGAATAATGCATTCCAATCTAGAAAAATAGATGCATTTATTATTGTTGGTGGATCATTATAGCATTGAAAACGGAAGAATTAAAACAAGAATGTCTTCATGAATTTATGGGCCATTAAGAGAAGGAGTTCATTGAGTTTACTACAGTGTACTATGGTTACCAGCTTCACAGTATGGTTGCCCTTGTTCAAGGAAAAACGCAGAATTTCCGAATGCATTATGACAGTGTGTGCAAACAAAACAATGTGGATGCCATTGTTGTTGAAGCGCATTTAGGCAATCCTTAAGAATAAAAACTAGATTTTGTCAAGTAGCTAAATATTCAAGGCTCAAGAGCAATATCAACAAACACTGTCAATAAGATGAAGGTTAATTTAAGTTATTACATAGGTGGCAGTTTTTTTGTTGTTGTCTGTATCTACTGTTTTGATAGACTTTTGTTTTTTGCTCAAAATTATTAAAGTATAATACCAAAATATAAAATTACAATATGGTATGAATAGTTTTGACTTACAGCAGTTATTGGCTGCTTACACTTAGCACAACGTGGAGCGATTTCAGTCTCAAAGCAGTGCTCACAATATTTTCTTCCTTTCTCTTCAACAAAGCCAATATCGAGCAACTTTCGACCGCAAGATTTATTAGAGCAAATGAAATGATTTGGACAGTATGATAAACCGTTTGCCAATACATATGCTCCCCTGCAAAGATATTGTTACATATCTTATTCTTTAATGCAATTAATTTTTTCTATTATATTAAGAATGTTATTTAATTCTTTATTATTCATTTCATTGCGAAAGAGAACTCGTTGCATAGTTATTGTATGCCAGTAACTAATTACTTATTTTTTAAATCCCACTTTACTCTGGAAAAAAAAATTTCAATTTACCGTATTTCTTGTTTGCAATCTTCACAGTATGGTATGCTAGCTCTTTGATTGTGAAGAACAGCTCGATCTCTTGGTAGTTCATCATTTTGTCGTATTAGTTCATGAACATTTGACGGTTTTATGAATGAATTTTTACTCGCTTCAAAATTTATAAAATTTAGAATGCAAGAATATGATTATCTGTTCTAGAAAACAGTTGGAGTAAAAAGAAGGCTAATTTTTAATTTATACTTCTATGAGAATCAATGGATGTTATAATTCATGCGGTGAGTTTCATTCATCTTTTAGCATACCAAAATTTGCTCTAAAATTTGCTGATTCTAAAATAGTTTAGAGAAAGGATTGAACCAATAGAAGTGATATAAAAAGTACGTTTCAACTTCACACGTTAATTAATATTGAATGTCATTCAAATTATAATGGTAAGAGGAAAAATATGAATGGCGTATATAAGGCAAAAAGTGTGTAAACGAATCAAAGACATAAAGAGTGAAAGGAAATGAAGTGTAAGTACAATACAATTGTTATGTCTGCATGCTTAGAACATCTTATGTTTAGGAATCAAACTTATTACCAAATATTGTTACTACCTAATATTTACTGTACAATACAATACCATGCTATATCGACTCACCAAATTTATTTTTCAATATTTATGCTCATGTATAAAACATTGTTGTTTCGTTTTAAACTGCATAGAGTAGTAATTATTCATAGTAAAGTGAACTGATGTTAAATTAAAATTATCTCACATTCCAATAATCTTAATTGATACATGAAATTGAAAGTAGTCAGTGCTATTGTTAAATATTACTTTAACCAAAAATTATGATTCAGATATTTCGTGCAATTTTTTCCTATCTTAAATATATTCACCGGTAATTTATAATTAGTTTATATAGTAACCATGCTATCACGTTTTTAACGTACATTTTGAATGCTTAATTAGAAAAACAAAATCATACACAAAAAAGAGTGAGGATACAGGACAGTTAACAGATAAAAGACATACACCTTCGTTCCGGTACTGTTTCATGAGGAAGTTTAATAATTATATTTGTTGGTGTTATAACGTGTTTATGATCATTACTATAACTGCCATAAAAATTTTTGGTACTGTTTGAGTAGTTTTCTGCTACTTCCAATACGGTACTTTTATCATTTTTATCTGCCAAACATTTCATTTTTGACGACTGCTCTTCGCAATCATAATCCTTTCCACTTGCTAATCTGTCTTCGATTCTGGAGCATTGCATCAATGATGGGAAAATGGATAACTTCATCAATTATTTGATCAAATCACTTTTTTTCTTCCGATGGAAATTTCAGATTTTAAATAAAATTTTGTCCTCATTTGTAACTAACTTTTGTAAAGTACTTCCATAAAAAGCATATAAGTTCAAATTTTTTAAATAATGAAGGTTGTTTTTTTAGCATACTTGTCAAGTTTTTTCAGAAAATCAATAGTGTTATCAAGCATATGCGATAATTCTTCTTCCTGATCATGTAATTCCTGCTGATAACGAGTAATACTCTCTATAACAAGTTGTTTATCATGTTCTTCACAAGCATTAATATTTCCAGAATAATTTCTCTCCTCTCCTTCTAATCTTTCTTGAACTAAGTTTTTTTCATGCCCATTGTCATTACAAACTTGTTCAGCCTTTTTTGATCTTTGTGATTCCTTGTAATCCTCTGTAATGCATGATTGCTTATCATATTCATTATGGGAAGACAAATTTTTCATCGTAGAATACTGAGAAGATTGAATTTTTCCATGATTATAAGTATGCAATTTATTTTTAGTATATACAACTGCGTTTTGATTCTTTTCTTCAGTGCTATCACTGTTAATATTGCCATTTCCATCATAATATTCAATAAAATCAGGCAGTCTTCTCGCACTGCAATGGATTTTTTGATTGTTAAATTTTTGATTTTCTAAATGACTGCTCATTCCAATATTATTACCAGTAATTTCATCGTGTTTACAAATATCACTAATTCGTCCATCTTCTTCGAATTCATTCATTCCAGATCTATTAATTTCTGAATTCATCGATTTGTGTTTCATTTTTTGATCGTTAAAAGCTATATTCTGTTCATCTTCTGTATCATATTGTTCGTATTTTTGGTATTCATTTCCATTAAGTGAGTGATGAGTGGAATATTTGGAATTCGAAATTTCAATACTTTCGTTAATATTCAAATCTATACTGTTTGTTTTACTTTCTCTCCCTTTATAATGAATTAAACTATCTAAAAATTGCTCTTCTTCTACAGCTTCAGAATTCTGTTTCTCCAAAATTATATCATTTGGTGATAAATAAAGTTTGTGTTTTATGCTAGATTCATTTTCATTCCTTTCACTTGTTTTCTCACTATTGAATAATTCCTTGGAATCTAGCCGTAATTCTTCACCTCTCAATAAATATCGTTTTGGACTTGGACGTCTTCGGTACTCTCTTTCATTTTCTTTTATATATTCTGATAATGACAAAACTATGTCTTCAGATTCATTTGATATACCGTTATCGAGAGCAGCAGCCATACAATCATACTGCCAATATTTTTTTATCTTGGAACTTTCTGGAGACCATTGATGTCTAAATGGATTTCGTCGTGGTGAAGTTACTTTTCGTATTTCGGATGGTAAAGATCGAACCCGAGTTAACACATTCAAATGCTGATCAGACGTATGACCTGTGTGAATGCACGAACAAATTTAACACACTACTGACGTTTAACAAATTTTAAACATGAAAAAACTTAGACATAAATGATTAAATAAATTTAAATGAGTATAAAAAAAACGTGACACAAATTTTGTTAGCAAGATGTGAGCTGAAATCAAATCAGATATTTTATTTCATCAATACTTATTTGATTCATTTGTGATTTTTTTCGAAATCAGTAAGTGATAATAATTTTTTATATTTAAAAACTGTCTTTCGAAAAATGATAATCAAGCAGTCCATAAGTAATTTCCTTCCTTTCGTGATCATAAATTTTATCATCTTTCACTTGTAGCCCTCATTTGTTAAATTTACATAGAAAGAAACCTGAATTTACTGATGAACTGTGAATTTCTTTTTTTAGCTCAGTCAGTTCATGACCATAATGGGTAGCAGCTGGTGGTACACCGCGATTGCTTGGGCTAAAATTATAAGACCTTCTATTTATCAAACATATAAAGCTACAACAAACATATGCTTTAAAAATTCAAATGCTCGAACACTGCATAGTTTTAAGAAAATGGAAGTCTTCAATTGTTTTTTATACTTCGTATTCAAACATAAAAGTTAAATTTAGCTATCATGATTAGAACTCTTAGAATAAAACAATTACAAGAAATGATTTGGTATGAATCATTTCCTCCGCGAAGGAACAACACAATGAATTTTTACTATGGCAAAACCTTTTCAATGCACATCATTTAAAATTATTTAAAATATGCATGTGCTAGAGAAAGCTCAATTACGTAATTTTAAACAAGGCTTTCTTTAATTTTTTAATTTCAGGCCACTAAAAATATAAAAATTGGTACTAAAACCTTTGCGTCATTTTTATTATCAGAAACATGCTTTGCACAACAATTCTGACGGATTTTGATTATCAAAAAAGGCTTCTTTGGGAATCAAAAAATATAAGTTAATCATTCAAGACTCTTGATATCACCCAGAAGCTGAGAGTTTCGAAGGAAGAAAGATGAGAATTTTGAAAAGGCTTACCGCAAAATGTAAGTTCAGTTTATAATTTTTTCTCAAATAATTGAAGCTTTTGTTAACAAGAACTAGATTTAGATACTACTTATATAAAAAAAATAAACTATATCAATTTTTCCAAAATCAAAATAAGTGAGACGGTTTGCAAATTTCGTTGCCTCACATTTTCATTATTCCGTGAGAAATATATTTTTTCAAATTTCACCATTCAAAACTAATTAACAAAATTAAGACAATACTGCACAATAATAGCAATAAATTTCTTCTTGCATGATGGAATAAACTTTTTTGATTTTCATTTGTTATTAAAAGACTGAATCGAAAATTTCAATATTTTCGCATAAATATTTCTCAATAACCCAAAAAAGCAAAAAATGCAACAAGTTGTAATTTTACATTTGAAATCATACTGCAAAGATTAAATCACCTGATAGGACTTTGAGTTTTCCACGCTGTTGGACTGATTGAAAGCCGTTGCCGAGTCATGATTTCAGGCTGATACGGAGCATGCAATGTGTTTCTTTCATTATAAGTTATTCGAGATTTTCTTCTAAACTATACACTGTAAAGTTATGATCAAAAAATTGCTTTTAAAATTCTTGCATTTTAATTTCATCATTAGTAAGAAACTAAATTTATTAAGCAAATAAAAAAATGCAGAATCTGAAACTCATCATTGATTAGATTAATTCCTTGCAGTTTGAATGAATTTTGGAAAGTAACTTCTCATCTACTGATGAACATATTTTCCACTTTTGATTAAGTCAATCGTTTTTGTGAAATACTTTGGACTAGGCTAATACAATGAACTAGAAATCAGATATTTTTCTTTACTAATTGCAATTTTTTAAAAGAAAATAATCACTGAAATTTTCAGCTGAGCTGGAAACACTGAAAAATTACAGGAGTGTGAGTATAGTGTTAGTATTAGTAATGTGATTACGTGTTAGAATTAAAATAATTCCCTGTAAGATAAAACAATAAATTAACTATATTGTAACTTGATAATATCAAAAAATGCAAGAATAACAAACGTTAAAGATGAATGTATATCATCGGGCTTTGTAGTTATACTTCCTCCTCTAAGCTGCTGCTGACCGTGGATATCGCAATAAAATTTTTCATTAATGAAGTGATGACCAATATTTTTTAATGCACTACCACAAGTGGAACACTGGAAGCACTCACCGTGCATAGTGCAATCAGACGCTCGGCACATTGGTCCTCTAAAAATTGAAAATATTTACAAATGATAAAATTTATGTTGGTTAAAAATTTTTATCTTCATTTAAAGGCTTTTTTAATTTTACCAAAATTAATTTGTGACGATTTTTATCCATAATAAAAAAAAATGAAATATTGATTTAATACTTGAATACTTACAACTAAATAATCATTTACTCATTTGTAAAACGAAATACTGAGCTTTTGAATAGTCTTTTATGTGCATTAATTTCTGTACTAATTAAAATGAATTTTCTTTAAAATTAAGAATAAAAATTCAAGATTGGAATCCCCTGCTAGAAATTACATAATATGAAAAATTATTATACAGCAGAAAAATAAAATTAGTGCAAATTTTATTTGAATTTGCCTCACAAAAATAAATTAGAATCACAGAAATGTCATATCATAAATGAAATAATCATAACACAATGCAAGTAAATGCAAACAAAGCAAGAAATGAACCTACATGATATTGCGTCCACAAATGAAACATACTGGTAATCCCGTAATGTTTTCTGCATTAAGTCGAGAACCTTCTTAAAATATCAATTACTGTATTATTTCCTCTGCCCTTCTTATCATGCCCACTCTTTTGAAAGCCAAATAAAATAACATAAATTCATAGAATAAAGTTTAATTTTATCTACTCATTCTTTTCACTTACATTTTGTCAATTAAATGATCAGTTTAAAATGTTAAAAAATTTTTAAAATAATTGATAAAATTGCTAAGGACATAAAGCAATAATTAGATTACAATAATCAGATATGCTAGAACTAACCTCGATTGATTTCCACTGGTTTTACTGATGATCTGGTCTTCGCAACTTCGTTCGAGCGTTCACTTTCTTGAATAAGGCGAAGTGTTTCTGAGCGTAAATACGACGGCACTTCTTTTTGCTTCGTTAAATTGGGACTTAACAAATGAGTGTTCTTACTACTAAATTTTCAACTTTAATAATATTAATACTATCATATTATGTGAAATGAATATCTTTATTTCTTATGGCAGTTAATCAAATTTCTGTTTCTCGTAATTAAAAAATATGAAATTTTATTTGCTTGCAGGTTTTGATGTCTTGTTGCGCGCCATTAAAAGTTATTCCCAAACATATACACAAAATTATGCTCTCCTCTGTTCTTCCGATGACATTATTATGTCGGTTAGCCATTAAATCTCTGTATTAATATCTTTATATAGGTTCGCATAGGTCAGCATAGTTTATTCATTTAAAATAGATATTATATTATAAACCATTTCTATTAATGTCTTTTCCACGAATGCATGCATTATATTAAAGCATTTATTTATTTATCAGAATATTTAATTTCAGTTTGGTACATGCAGCAAAGGTTATTATTTCAAAGTTTTAAACTTAAAAACTTATAGATAATTAGATTTATTTATTTTTCATTCTTGTTCTCGCAAAAATACTCACTCAGTTCCAAAAAGACCACCCGTTTGTTGGAGATATTGCTCAGCAGCTGACTGCGGTGAATAAAGTGACATTGGTGAATTGTACTGCAAATGTTTCACTTGCTGATGATCTCCGAATGGTTGAGCAGTAACGTTGAATCCTGGAATGGCGATTGAATCCTAAAAATATTCTTATCAATAAATGTCATATTTATAAAACTCTCATATATATTTGAATTTTTCTGGAAAATAATATCTCTAGTAATTATCAATTACTTATATTTTTCGCTAATTTATAATTTTTGTACTTTGGCCTGATATGAAAATAATTGAATTAATCATAATAATTGAATGAATCATGCAGTAGACATTGCATTTTCTTAGGAACAACATATCTTCAGAAGGTATGTATCTGACTTGATATGAAAACTAGATTCTTGGTGTCTTTATTGATGTAAGAAAAAGGAAAGAAGTAATATAGTGAAGGCATATTACTTTGTTAGATGCTCAACTTTCAGCAGTTTTTATTAAATACAAGTTCGTTATCAAATTAAATCTGAACTTCAAAGAATTCACGCTGCTAAATTTGAATGATTCTGATTTTTTTCTCACCTGTAGATAAAAATTAGCTTATTTTTTACTTAATTAAAATTATATTATAACAATGACATTAATAGCATATATTTTCTACGCAGTAGAAGATAATATATGATAGTTGCTATTATAAAATAATTGATATAGTAGTTAACAATATCTTATTTCAATAATGTAAACAAGTCAGCTTCATAACTGTCTGCGATGTTTTTATTTTTGCTGCCCATGAAAGCTGACTTTGATTATTAAAAATAACATATTCTAATCAAAATTTTTACCATTATTTAGGTGTTGTAGTTTCATTACCGGGCTATTTTTTAACAAAAGATGGAATAGTAATAGATTATTATGGAATTTGTTTATTATTCAAAATGTTATGATGTTAAATAAAATCAAATATGTCATTTGTCTTCCGAAGGATTTTATAAACATGACCTAAATATTCGAAGCAAGAACTTAAGAACTGATCAGTTTGAATAAACTTATCTATGCTTACTCAGCTAAAATGATGTATTTGTTGGCGAAAAAATATTAACAAAATGGAAGCTTACTCGAAACTTCCCATCCAAAATTTTGAGCCATTAATTCACGATGGGTTCTCTGAACTGTGCTATCTCTCAAAAACTGATATCAAAGACAATAATTTATACATATGAACAGTTTTTATTATTCAGTAGAAAAAAACATTAGATGCTGTCATTAGGCAAAAGTGTGGGTAAAATCAAAATTAAAAGGGGATGAGTACGAGAGTATTCTCAAAATAAATGCAGCATACTGCAAAGTAATAAATATAGTTATAATATATGTCAAATACAGTTTTAGCATGCAGTAATTCTACACGTTAAACTCTATATTAATCTATTAGCGAGGAAAGACTTAATTGAAATTTTGCCCAGTATTTAATCTGAGTATTGTAAATGCTATTGAACACCAGTTCAGACGTGACTCAAAATTAAATATTAGACAGAAATTGCAAATTTGTAATATTCAATTTGCATATTACTTAAAAGTAAGCAAAAAACTTGATTACTTTTTTTCAAATGCTATAATTTTGATTTGCAATTTGCTCCCTCAACGTGAAGGAAAAAATAACTTTTTTCTATAAAATTACCATATAGAGAAAAGTTAGTAAAAACATAATTTAAGACACAAAATTATAAATGGTTCTACCTTTAACATAAAGTATAATGAAAAATATTCGAGGATAAGTGTTACGGAAAGAAAATACGTCTCTACAGATCATTTAAGATAAGGTCTTGGGTTTGGCCAGTAGATGAAAATTAAAGATTTAATTTAAAATATCGATAAAGTATTCTGTTGAATTGCCATGTTTTTAATCTTAACTGCAAATGCATTAAAGTAAAACAATTAAATTCGATTAAATTTTAAATTACTTGGAATTAGATAAGATTTGGATGAAAATTGCACACATAATGAGTAAATATGAAATTACTCACAAAAAACTTGAATTCTTAGTGAGCTCAGTCGTTTTTGCTATTAATTAGCTACCTTATTACTTTGGAAATAATTTAAGTTAATTTTAAATAATTATTCTAAAGGTTTAAAACTGTTTTTGATAATATATTCATTTGAGTTAATCTGAAAATGGCCTCACTGTTTCTTGCTTCCGTTCTTTATTTGCTTACAGTTATTTAATTCAAGCAACATCATAATCTTTAGTACAATTAGTAGTAATATTTACCGGATTTTGGTGTTCTAATGATACTTTCAGTGGAACATTTGAAGGATGCATTTTTTCTGCATCTACTGATGGAACATTAAGAACAGAATGCTGAAATTTATTATATTCTGCATTTTCGGTAACAGATGGCTGCCAAATTTGATGTGTTGTATCGCTTCCTACCCTGAAATTATTACTTTTATCGCAGCAGTACGATTTTTTTTTTGCCGGTAAAGCAACCATTAATCTTAATATTAAGAGCAAGAAAGTTAGGGAGAAAGTTTACCAAGGCTTAGGTGCATAGGCAAGTTGGAACATATCAGCAATGAAGTTGACAATATTTCCCCTGTAGGGTTTGAGAGAATTTTTGAAAATTAGGTCAATACTGTGCAACTAACTCGTCCTTTTAATATGTCAGATTTTCAAAAATTTTTCCCAAGAATATCAGCAATCTTAATTATTGATCAAATATATCACTAGCTAGAAATTTTACTCTTACCTTACTCCAACATTCCTTTTTTTCAAAAAATATTTGCAATTTTTTAAAATTTATTTCTTTTTTCTTTTTATTGTCTTAGTGATTGTGCATACTTTTTTTTTAATTCAAGAAAGAATGTCGCTGAATAATTAATATCTGTAATTCTCTTTAATTTAATGGGCAAGAAAAAAATGTGGAATTATTCATCCTTTGAACTATTTTGTTCATCGTTTGAATTCTTTAAACTAGAGTGGAGAATTATGAATGAAACAAACAAATGTGTAATTTTTGAATGGAAAGAACTGATATTAACTAGCTCCAAGTTGATAGATTTCATATCAGTTAATATATCTGATATTTATTAGTAATTATGTCTTTATGAATTGAATAAACTGAATTTGGAGCTAATTTAAAATGCACTTCAAATATAATTGTTATTAGAGCATTTAACGTCTGAAACTAATGCTAATCAATGCATTCCTTCTAACTTACCGATGAACCACTAAATCAATTTTATGCTCTGTTTTTGATAATAATTGTCTGGCAAGTTCAATATTTAACTTTTGATGACCTTCAAGTTCTACTAAAATATCATTATCAAGCAAGCCAGCGCGATCGGCTAGTGAGCCCCCCATTACCTGCAAAAATTGCACTATAGCAAACGAACATAATGTATTATAATAATTAAAAAGTTCAAATCAAAATTTGATGTAAAATAAATTCTGATGGCTTTTATGACAAGCAGGACAGTTTTTCTAAGATGGAGCAATTATCATTCCGAAATTAATGAGACCGAACAAGACTATAATTGCTGCTGATAGATTCATTTTCAGAAATATTTAAGTTAACTAGCTGCTCCATCAGATTATTCGTTGTAGATATTAATACCACATTTTCAGTGTTTAAATTTTTATTTATTTAAGTCATAAAATTTATGCATATTTTGTAGCTTGAACAAATCTATAATAATTTTTGAATAGAGAGGAAGAGATTTAACAATAAAATTTTGAGTTTTCAAATTTGCAGGGAATTCTTAATGAAGCATATAAGTGATTGCCATACCGTTGTTATCTGAATTTTTATAGTGAGTGTGAAAAGCAGTAGCAAACAACATTAAATATTCTTCAACATCTTTTACATTATTTTTTCGGTCTAAAAAATATATTTGCAAGTGTTCATAAGCACTGTCTTTTGCTGTTCCATAAATAATTCCTTCTGCCATTTGAAAAAAGCTCTTTAATTTTCATGAACTCCTTCTACTTTTTAAAAGTTCAATTCAAAATCCCAAAATTAATAAATTAGTCAAATATATTATATTTTCAGATATTAAACTATAATTGCAATATAATTTTGTTCATTAGAAAGGAATACTTGTGGAAGCAGTAACAATTAAATTTTATTATTCTAGTCTACTCTAATCTTTTCTGTTAAAAATCGTTTTCAAATTGCACCAACTCAATGTTATTACCATACTACTTATGTATAAATTATATGATTATTTGCATGATTAATGTATGCATGGCACTTGTGATTTATATAGGAATTTTATTAAGTAAAAACTGGCCCGCATATACTTCGGATCCTACAGAATCTGTCAAATTTTCATTCAAATAGGGTAAAGAATGCGATGAAGAAAATATATGAAATAATTGAAAAACGATTGAAACTTTCCAGACAAAAATTTAAACTTTGCTGTGCTGAATTATGCAGCCAGATCTCAGTTACAAATATTTGTCATAAACTAGACAGTATCTGAATTTGTCATACCGAAATTGCTACATTTATTATTAATTTGCTTTATTTTAAATACTTTATTATAAAGATACTTGAAAATATATATTCGAGAACAAAGAAATCTTAGTAGTTGGACAAAAAATGTTCATGGTTAGCCTAATTATGCAGTTGAAGTTATAGCAGTTAACCATTAAACATGACTTAGACTGCAAAGACAAAACGTGAAAATTTTTTCACTTTCAACTAAGTCTTCTATTTGAATTACAAATTACGGTTTTTACACTTTATGTGATATTAGCGAACTTTTGAAAATTATACATTAGTAATGGTTAGTTTTGGTCCAATTTCAAAACCCCATGGTGTGCCCAGATGGCCGCGCGACATTCGCACTGTCACCATTTCTGCCTGAGACATCTTGTCGAGGTACCCTCCGTGCTAAACTTGAAATTAAGTTCTTCTGAAAAAGATTTTGCATTGCATATTTGGAAAAAAAAAGAAGTTATAGTGAGCGACTTTCGAATATTACAATTAATCCTAATTTTAAATTTAAATCATAATTAAGAAGATGCTTATATTTTTATCTGTAGATTTCTTAACATTTTGAAAATTTCTAACATTAAATATTCAGTATCTAGATAGATAAATAGATAAATGTCTCAACAAGAAAAAATTAATTATATAGTGAATGATAAAGCTATAACAGCTGAAGTGATCATATAATGTAAGTTGAGGAATTCGTTCATAAAAATCTTCTCTACATCCAAAATATGCAATTTATTTTCTTAAATAAGTATATATAACTTCACAGACGGAAACCGAAATCTTTACTTTCTTTGAAAACAAATAATAAAAATTAAAAATGTATATTTAAGAGTTAACTAGAGCACTAAACAACTTTCTCAAGTAAATAACGATCAAAAATCAAAACATTTCATGTGCTTAAAGTAGAGGAGTATGAAATAAGAAGTTTAATATTGATGCCTAAGATGATTTACGTAAAATACTCGACAGTTATTTTGATTGTTAAAATGCACAAATTTTTGCAAGACTTTACACTGATGTCATAATACGCAAAAACGCAAAAACTTAAATTCAGTCTCCATTTATTCATCATGTTATGAACATTGAACAAATATAGCATCATTTAAATTATAGTCAGAAACCTAAACAGATATAAAATCATTTAAATTTTACCAGTTAACTAATAATATATAAGCCAAACTTGCTGTTACTATCGCTTTGTTTATTATCATGATTATTATATATATGAAGGTTTAATGACAAACTTCGCCTGATCTTGGAAGGAACACATTATTTTTTTCGCAATCTCTGGTTTGTATTCCTATCTTTGCTCTACATTAATCTGTTCTGAAAATGTTATGAGGCTACTAAGAATGTAAATGACGAAAATACTAGAGCAATCAAAGAAAAGAGCACTCTGCTAATGTATCAGAATCAGTCACGCTTGAAGTATCGGTTGTGGAATCGAGATTCCGCAGAGCAGCTGGCAAGGATAAGTGCTAAAAGCGGTCCTTGACCCTTCGAGAGAGTGCCAGAAAAGAAATGGACATTGTATCGTACCCTGTATAGCAAGAAGCTCGTGTGTGCAATTACTCTACAACGAAAGAAGCAAGCGAGTTCTGTGATCATAAGTATTACAGATTGTACGAGCTCACAGAAACGGTTCTTATAGGAGTCAGCGAGGCGCGTCAAAACACAAGACATGTACGTCGAACAAAATACATTACACGAGTTAAAGCTGATCTAGAAGTAAAGGAGAAATACCTGATGCTATTGCGAAAAGCCCAAGGACGTGTGAGATAAACCAGATAGAGTGGACGTGGAAAATAATCTCGGAGAATGTTGATACTTAGAGCGGTAAACCAAGTGGCAAGTGAATATGTAAATACACAGAATCCCGCCAAGTGAATGACTGATCTTACAAGGCAACTCCAGTGAATGACTGATCTTAGAAGGCAACTCAAAATGCTATGAAGAGACGACGAAGCGAGAGAAGATGCCATCGCGGTGGAAGGCCAGAATAGAAAAGAAGATAAGCATATTAAATACCTATAAAACTCTCGTATAACAACTTTGGCCGGTGAAAAACTTGGAGATAAAGACTTAAAGGAGGCCAAGACGTGTATGAGGGAGGTGAATCTCATACTTGCTCTTAAGAAGCTTTAAGACATGGAGCTTTAGGCATATTGACAGATCGTGTGAGGGCTCACGAAAATAAAATTAGAAGTTACGAAATCCGGTGTGCATTTAAAATCCAAAATTCCAGATTTTAGCTGTTCAGAAGACGGTTCTATAGAAATCTGATTGAAGAACAGCCTGTCAGCCTCAGAGTAAAGGCAAAAGAAATCAAGATTTTTGAGGTACGATGTGGAACTTGGAGATCAGAAAGGATGACAAAATCCGCCACAACGAAGAATTCATTCCATTCCATATCAGAAGTGCACAACACTTTCCTCTCAGAAACCGACTTTGGGAAAATAGTTTCCTATTTGTTCAACTGGAAGACGATGGAAACTGATGGAACTTCTTTATTAAAAAGTGCACCTCCTTGTATCCAGACTTGTACAAAATAGTAAAAAGTATTTGCGCGAATGGAGAGAAACAGGGTCCGTGGGTTTACAAAAGAACTACCTATTCCAAAACGTGACTCAAGTAAAGACAGTGACTTCATGCCAATAACTTGTATGTTGAACCTTTACAAGTTAACAACAAAATGTATTGCTCGCGTCATGCAGTTAGATATTGCCATGAGGAAGCTGCTTGCAGACAATCAATTAGGAACTGTTACCCAGGTTCAGGGTGCAAAAGCGCAGGAACTCTTGAACGTGGCGGTTTGCAACGAGCACGAAAACCAGCTCTATACTGTGTGGTATGAAATTATAAAAGCTTGGAATTAGTTAACCACGAATACTTGATTGAAAGGCTTAACATACCATCGTGAATCAGCGGGTTTCAGAGAAGCACCACATTCAGATGGGCAGTTGCACTGAAAACAATGGAGAAACTATGATGGAGAAGAAAGTCTAATGAAGAATAATCCAAGCTATAGCCTTTCTACGCTGCTATTCGTTTTGTGCATGGACCCATTCAGACGTAGACTTAAAATGAGATACCCAAAGGTACCAATTTTTATCAATCGAGGAATGATCGAGAAATGCATATATCGAACCATCTATTAATTGTTGGTGCTCTCAAACTTCTTGAAACCAATGGTAATATCACAAAATCTATGAAGAAGTCCAGAGGTCCTTTGAATTGGTAGGATTATAGGTGAATCTAGCAAAATGAACCAATAATACTAAGGTGTACACTGATAAGGCGGTGCTCCTGTAAGGAGCTCAAGGGCATAAATACCTTGAAATAATGAAACACAAAAGACTAGCGCACTAACCGAAGAAAGCTACGAGCAAAGATTTTGGTACGAACTGTGCGACTAGCCAAAACTGTACTAAACGGCAAGAACTTCAGCAAGACAGTAAACGAAATTGATTTAATAATCTATCATATTGGGGTGCCCAAACTGGAGCCAGAAGATTTTCAAGC
This sequence comes from Thelazia callipaeda, assembly GCA_900618365.1. Taxonomy (NCBI): domain Eukaryota; kingdom Metazoa; phylum Nematoda; class Chromadorea; order Rhabditida; family Thelaziidae; genus Thelazia; species Thelazia callipaeda. The sequence continues at coordinate 2,553 of UYYF01004305.1, read as the reverse complement.
AATTAACCATGATATCGGGCAGTTACTGAATAGGTATGGAATTCTCTGTCAACCTGCTTGTTAAAAGAGACTGTATCTGCCAAAGGACGAGCTAGAAAGTAGGCTTCACTGCGCTGAATAAAAGAGTGAGCTCCAATTTCATAATGTTGTTACAGATACCCCGTTCTTATCATCAGGAGAGCGGCGATTTTGAAGGAGAAGGATCGCAATACGTACTTAGCAGTCATTGTACCCCACTTTCAAAATAAATGCAAAGCAGTATAGAAGCATTACACCACAAAGATGGAGAGCTATGTTATCAAGATAGAAATATGTTTGGAGCTTGGAAAAGTATGTCCCCACATTGTAGGGAACGTGTGAAGAAGGTGGACAATCTAGCAACGCAAAGTTTAGTCTGGAAACATTCCCACAAATACGAGGCCATTCCATTTAGGAGATCGTCGCAAACGAGAACGTAGAGTATAACAGTCGATATGCACGTTTGAACAACTTTAAAGCTAGATGCCGATTAACGGACATCAAGATCTATGATAAGAAGCGACATGAAGTAATCAGACTGGTTGCATACCGCATTGAGAAAAGCAGAAAATATGATATAAAAGTTTATAAAGTATGATATATGTATATATAGAGAGAATTTATTTTGATTTTGACTACTCGCTAATACGTTTAATAAATTTTTTGTGCCAGCTGGTCAAATGTATTTTCCCTCAGCAATTAATCAGAAAATGCAAAAAACTTAAAATAGCAACAGACCAGTAATTCGATTCATCGATTTTATATTGTCGAAGCTTAAACAAGTAAAAGGCGAACAAAAATTTAAAAATTTCATTACACTTTCCGAAATGCAATTTTTTTTAATGGAATAATTTGTAAACAAGACAATAAAGATTCTTCGAAATTCATAATATTCTCAAAACAATTTTAAAGGATAGTAATGAAATTTGCTACAGATATTCCAGAAATTTTCGACAGTTCAGTTTTTAGAAAGAAGTAGGTGATCAGATTTGACAATGTAGTGCTTCTTTAAATTGGTAAATAGCAAAAAGATTTCAATTTGCTTATTCAGAAATAGGTAATGTCTTCTACAAGCACCTTGTATTGCTTCAGTAAATTTGTAGCTATGTAATATATCAAATATTGAAAGCTGTTTCTTTCTAAATTTCAAAAAAATTACCATCAAAGACCAATATTTTTGTTTTCATTGTGATGGGATGATTTACAATTGCATTCATTAATAATTGAAAACGTTTAGCAAATTTTGACTTCCTCATCAGTTTCGCATGAAAAAATATTGCTAACAAAATATTGAAATAATCTATCTCTGCACTATAGATTGAATAAATTTGTTCGGAAGATGAAAATTGACAAGCGAGACGGGCAGAAAATTTTAGAACTATTCATTCGTTCTGTTTACTTATTATTCATATAACGTCATCTATGACTTATATATGAAACGCAAAAACAAGCAAATTCTTGTACTTATACCACGCTTAAACTGAAATGGATTCAGCAAAACATTCACTTAGTGCTAATTGTAAATTTTAGAATTTTACTTTGAATGATTTGTATATCAAGTGAAAATCAGACTTAAAATTTTTTTACAAGCATTTTTTGGTGACACGAAACGCAGTGCATATAAAACATAATCTGCATTGGAATAAATGTAGTAGTGTCTAAATTACTTCTGTCCCATTTACATATTGACAATTAGTATTTGCAAATTTCAAAAAATAATTGATTCTTCACGAGCTATTTTCTGATTATTTTATTAAATAATGATTTGAACTATAATAATCAGAAAATAAGAGAAAAGGAGGCATTTTCAAAGACGGAAGAGTTCAGTCGGGTTTGTGGAAAAATTCAAATATATACACTCTGTGTGAAAGTGTATGCATGAACAACACATTAAAAATATACATATTCACATTCTTTTAGTATGTGTTTTCTAGTGTGTATATGTATTTAAAAAATGTTGCTGATGTGTACTGATAGGAATGAAGACCAAATTGAATTAGAAAGTGAATAAATGAATAAATTAAACAAAGTGATAAATTTTGAAAGATTTATTGAAGATGAAACTTTTTGTTGCAATGATTTTTCTGTTCGTTAACATTTAAGCAACTCAGTAACTGATTGCGTAAATATTACGATGGATTTCTGAGGATGAAACGATTGATTAGTTGTATTGGTATGAATCTTAAAATGCAAATTTGAAAATTACGAAGCAATCGAACTGCTTTTGTGTTGTAATAAATGATTATAAAATCACATTCATTAACTTTCACATTCATCAAACAAACCATTTTTGCTATTTGATTACTGGTTTCATTAGCCGCCAATATTATGGGATTTTGGGTCCTATGATATCAGAAGAAGAATAAATAGTGCCATGTGAAAAATAAAACAAAAAACAAGAATACGAATCAATGTCAAAACGAAATTCCATGAATATCGCTGTGTTATATTAAATAAAATGATGCGAATTTAATAACATCAGTTGATCACTAATTAGTTAATTAATAGTAATAATAATAGTTAATTAATAGTAAC